>VZSV01000071.1:416165-428091 GCA_013398735.1 Nothocercus julius
TTTTTTCTGCGGAAGGTGCTTAGCGTTGCCAGCACAAAGGTCTTTCTCCTTCTACCCACTACAAACTCATCCATGGTAGCTGTAAAACTTGTAAAGCACAGACTTGAGTCTAGCAGCAGGGAGGGTGAATTCCTTGAATACAGGATTTGCATGATGTTCATCTCGGATTTATATTTTTATACCACCAGTATCGATTTTTTCTGATAAATCATCGGACTGTGCGCTGTACGCGTTTAGTATGGTGCACGTGAATTGATACATCAAAGGGAGTTGCATAAATTAACTGCTTGTGAATTGTGAGCTATTATCTGTTATTAACTCATCTGGAATCCCATGGCAATGTACATTGTGCTGTACATTGCTACGCGGTGTGTTGTGCAACAGCACAGTTTCAACAGCACAAGATTTTAGTAGTAGTTCACTGATAAGCCCTAATCGGTCTCGTTGCATTGAAAGAAATGTGCACTAACTTCAATTAAGGGAAATTGGACACCCTGTGTGGTTTCCGGAGGGCCTATTTCATCCTCACCTCTGTTTTTTTTGTGTCCTAACAGATTTCTTGCTGCACTGCCTCAGCATCTGCAACACGGAGACCCTGGTCCTTACCAACTCACAGAGTTACGGTATAGTTAATCCCTTCACTTTTGTGATGGATAAATGAGCAGCACATAATTATATATTAACACATCCTCTCTTCTTCTTAAAAAAAAAAAAAAAAAGTATATAATATACATATGCTCTGCCAGCACTTAAAGAGATTCAGAGTCTGGGAGTCTAAAAATGCTAATCTACAATGTTGGGAGAAAGGAATTTATATGAGGCATTTGCTCAACTAGAACTCACTGGCCTTTTAGCAACCATGAAGAGAGAGAAAAAAAGAACAGAACAAAAAGACAGAACAAGGAGCAACACAACAGGCAGGGGAAAAGTTAATTTTTTCCATTGGACTCTTTTGTGTGCCAAATTATTCCTTAATGTAAATCCTCCTGCACTTTCACTTAAACAATGTACATAATTAGGGACTAGCTTACCACATTCAAACATGAAACTCTCCGTTTCTCCTCTCCCCTGGGTTTGGCAGGGGGTCTGGTTTCTGAGCATGAGAGGCCTATGGTTAACCATAGTGGGCTGAGGATCTGCAGGGTAGAGTTGAAATACCATAGTAATTAACTATAGGTTAATCATATTTACTGCAGCTCTGTTGGTACAAGATTCTCAGACAAAGGCTAAATTCAAGAAAACTAAAAAGAAACAGATCTTGGTAGTTGATTTATTGGTAATGCAATTAGGATGAGGGGGACAATCTAATTACCAACTACTCTCACTTCTCTCACCCCCTCCCAGAGCTGATTTAAAGAGGAAGCTATTGGTGTAGTAACTACTTTCTAGTTTACTTTACTTCTTAACACTGCAGTTGTTAAAACAGTGTCAGTGTTTTCTCAGCTGTATTTTCTTGTCAATACTAAGAATCAGATGAAATAGTTTGTACATGTCAGAGGAAAAAAAGAGGCGGAGGAACTAATGTGAAAAACACCCCCAAAATATATCAGAGAAGCTAAAAATTTACCTGAGGCTGAAATGTGATTTAGGAGAGGCCAGAAGAACAGGTCATGCATGTGACTGTCCTTTTACTTCACAAAATTACATGTACAAAAGTGCTGAGCGAGTGCCAGGACTGTTTGCCCTCAGGCCTATCCCATGCAGATACATAATGGTGATGGGAAACAGTGGCACAAAATCTTCTGTTGATCCAACTCTGTGGTACACAAGGTGTGAGTGCTTTAATCTACCTGGAGACAGGTTATGAGGATGTTTAGGCAGATTTGGTTCCCAGTGGGCAATACGCAGGGGGAAAGCCCTGCAACAGCAGAGCTTGAGATGCAGTGTTATTATTATTTATTGTTTATTATTAATAATTTATTGTGTATTATAATTGTTATTTATTGTGTCCCACCTCTGAGAAACCAAGTGTACACAGCCCAAATGCTTCCTGCCTGAATGACCCTCGTGGAAGCACCACGGCAGGCACAACGGCCAAGCCAAGGCAGCAGCCGCTACATGGTACAAAAGCATTCGATCCCATGAATACACATAAACACAGGAGAAAACAAAGGGCTTTGCCTGAAATCCTTCTTCAGTGCTTATTTTATTTTGGTGGCATGTACGATATTTTTTGCTTAATTGTCCAAGCTCAGCCAGGGGAAAGGCTTCCCAGGAGACGATTACATGTTGGCAGCGAGCCAGAAATGGCATTACTGACCTCCGCAGCACCGCGGCCATTTCCCTCCCCGGAGGCAGCATCTCAGGTCAGAGGGGCAGCGTGGCTCTGCCAGCTGTGGCCAGGACCAAGGAGGCTCCTCGGTGCGTATGACACCTATGGGTGCCCTCTTTTGCCCTTTCCCATCCCGTTTCGTTCCCCTGCGCAGGTTTCTACACCCACGCTGCACGAGCACAAGGCACGTGCAATACACAAGGTGCCCAGGCACCCGCGCCATGAGCTTCCTTGGCACCTTCTTCTGCAGTGTTCGGTGAAACGGCCTGAAACTCTTGGCCTGCGTGTCCAGGGTGGGAGCAGGGTTGCTGCTTTCGAGCAGGGCATGCAACCTGCGGAGTAGGATGCCTAAGGAAAATTGACTGAATTTCCTCTGTTTCTTTTTACTCCTGGTTAGACCCAAGTGTGAGTTCCCGTCCAGGTCCTGGCTGATGTGGCGCCACTGGACTACACATTCAATTATTATGACTATGTGTAAGGCCGTTTTAAAACTTCCTGGAATTGAAAGTGGTACAGTGTGTGCATCTTTAATTTAATTACTATTTATTATTTATCTCTTTGCAAGCCTTGGAGCTTGGAGTCTTTAAAGAACGCGACGTGTTACTAAGATATGTGGCACACAGTATAACAGCTTATTCATTCTCTTTCTGCTATTTTTATTATTCCCTTTTTCCCTCTGGTACATTCCTCCCTACCTTAACCTCGCATAAAGCAATCCCTCCTGTGGGAGGGGGAGCAGGTATATCATGGGTCGCCTTGCAGCCAAACCCTAACCCCACAGTATTTTAATCAGCAGGATAAGACTTACCATACATTAAGCAAGAGTACATGGGCCCCAGGCAGCCTGAGCTGCTTTTGTCCTTCCAACTCCTCTATTCCTTATCATGGAGCAAAACGACTCTTCTCCCCAGCGTGGCTGCAGTCCAGGAGCACCAGGCGTTTCCCTGTGCCCTGGGCGCTGCCGGCTCAGGCAGAGAGCCCATGGGCCACAGGGAACCGCGACCCTCCTCTGAGCCCCTCACCACAGTGTCAGCCCTGCTCGGGCGGTCCATGCAGCTATGCCAGGATCCCGTGTCCATCCGAAGTCACAGTGGCATGGGCCGGGTTACTTGGTGGAAAGCTTTTGCATATCCTGCAAAGCCCATGGATGGAGAGCCATGTAATTGCTCCATACTCATCAATCTATATGTGAACGCCGCAGGTATTTTTTTTCTGGAGCATGTATATATATGTATATATATATATATATATATAATACTACTGCAATGGACCAGTATGGGTCAGTACCCCTGGCTCTGCAGAAGAGCAGGAGAGCCGCTCACGTGCACATCAGTACTCCTAGCACAACCACTGGGGCCTGGCACGGCGTTTCCTTAAGCACTGCAAAATTCCCCCTGGTCGTGCCATGCAAAGCAAATGAAGATTCGCATGGTCCCAAACCGAGGATAAGGCAGCACAAATTTCCAGGAGGGAACGTGTCTAAAACAGCATAAATTTAGTGGCTTCCTATCAGATGTGCATGCCTGTGCCTTTGCAGTGACCTCATTCCAAGCTGCAAAATCAAATGAATGTAAAAACCTGAGCTGCACATTTTTACCAAGTTTCGGCTCTAAGACAATGTAGTGTGATGATTCTCATGCAGTTTTGGTACGAAATGCGCAAGTGGGCTCACTTTTGTTTAAAATTTAGCCTGGATCCTAGTTTACAACAAAGGTTACAAACAGGCAATATTCGATATAATCTTGAGTTTCTTTTTATACGGCTGTGACTTCCACAAGAGCCAATTTAAGCAGATAAACGTGGCGGCCGGCAGACATAACACAGACTCGTTATTCCAAATATCGCTGCAGCCCCCAGCCTCCCCTGGCAAAGCCACACACAGGCACCAACATCCCGCGAAGCTCCGGGAGGGATTTTTTTCTCCTCCTTTCTTCCTTTTTTTTTCCTCCTGGTCACTTCCATAACTTTGGCTTCCCGCCGTGCTGGGCCTTATCGCAGGCTCCCACCGGCGGGGCGCGCGGAGGATGCAGAGGGCCGTTTTGGGTGCTGGCTGCGCGGCGCGGCCGCGACCCGCCGCCGGGAATATCCTTCCTCATTTTGCACGCCGGGAAGGCGGCCGCCCTGGGCCGAGGGAGGCAGGGAGGCCTGCGCCGATAAGCGGGGGCCGCGGGGAGGATATCCCCCCCGGAGGCGCTGCGGGGGCCGATAAAGCAGCGGGAGCCGCAGGATTTACCGCCCGCGACCCCTAAATCAAGGTCTGGGGGAGGGAGAGGGGGTGAGGCACGGCTGGGCCTGCTGCCCGGAGAAAAGCCCCTCGCAGAGATGCTGCGGAGTGCCGCAAATTGAACATGGTTATCTGACCTCCGAGTTAAATACGGCCATATTTACCTGGTGGACCTCTATTTTGCTCAGGCCTCGACCCCCCTGACAGGCCACCTGGAGTAGCAATGGGTTTGCAATGGTTTATCTTCTAAGTTGGTGAAGAAAATGTTAGGCGTGCCGGCACGGCGGCGCGAGCAACGCCTCCGTCTGCAAGCACGCGAGTTAAGGGCAGCGCGTTTGCTTTGCTCCTTCCAGCAAGCGCTGACCTTTAAACCCTGGAGCTGCCTGGAGAGCAGACAAAACACTGCGGGGCGCTCTCCCTTTTATCACAGCTGTCCACACCTTGCATTCCTCGTCCCTCTCCTATCTGCAGACTTTAACCTCCGGTGTTTGGCAAACAGCGGGGGCTACAGCGAGGGCAGCAGTGATGCTGTGTCCCAGCTGCAGCAGCGGAGGCCCTGGGGAGCAGGGAACGGCCCCGCGGCGCGAGCTCGGGGGACACGGCGACGTCTCTGCTGCCCGGCCGGGCCGAGCGCCTCGGGACCACGTGCCGCAGGTCCCGGTGCCACCCTGGGAGCAATTTGTGACCACGGGTGTGTTTAAGCAATGGTTTATCCACCAAATTCCCCCCAAACTCAGGTGGAGATCCAGTGGCTCTTTGGCATGAGGTACAAAGACAATAACGAGCAGACACGTGCCAGGCTTGAGGACTGCGGGCTGGCGCGCACAGTGTTGTGCAGCCCGAGGAGGAAGAGCCAGGGCATTATTTTGAAACTGTTATGGGCTCTTAGGAAACAGTCCCACTGACCACACAAAAACGGGATGCTGTTTCTGTGAAGTGAAAGCAGTTTCCTTGTGGCCTCAGTGGGTGCTCCACTAACCTTGACATTATATTTAAAGACAAGCTCCAAGCCTCGAAAGCCTCACAGTGCACGTGGCGCCTGGAGTAGCGGTGTTGCTTTGTCACTAAATTATTCCTAGGGAGACCCAAAGACCCGGGCTGGGTTCCTAGCCCTGCTGCAGGGTCTAGCGAGTCGCAAGAGCGGCCGCCAGTAAATCTGCGACTGCTTTTCGCTGCGGCTCCAGTGCTCCCCCCGATGATGCCAGCGCCGCTCCCGGGGAGCCCAAGGAATGTTAATTCGTTCCAGGTATCCCCGGGCTGGGGGAAGGGAGGCCCGGGTTTGTGAGCCACGTGTGAGAGCAGCAGCCGTAGACGCTGGCGCTCGTCGAGCTCCGCAGTCACTCGGCTGCAGTTTGCGCTGCCTCTTCCCAAGCCTTTCTCTAGTCCATGCCCTCAAGTGCATCCTCAGGATCCCGGCACCCTCAGCTACCGCGCCCCACGCAGCCCCCTCGCCCGGAGTCGGCTGAACCGTGGTCATTCCTGCATTTCGGGCGAGTCCCCTTTGGTGCAACACACGGACAGGAACTTACTCCTTCCTAAGTAAACACCCCTTTCATATCCACCGTGGATGAATGATGTCCTGCCAGGCAGGAAAACTAGCGTAGCGGCTTCTCCGGGCGCCCAAGGTCCTGCCTGGCATCCTCAAACCGGCCTTT
Organism: Nothocercus julius; assembly: GCA_013398735.1. Classification (NCBI taxonomy): domain Eukaryota; kingdom Metazoa; phylum Chordata; class Aves; order Tinamiformes; family Tinamidae; genus Nothocercus; species Nothocercus julius. Next base: position 422,317 of record VZSV01000071.1, read on the forward strand.
ATAGGCTTCTTCGTGACCTAAATTACCTTTTTTTTTTTTTTTTTTTAAAGTACATAGCACAAAAAAACCACACGCAGGCCAACTTCAGAGATATTCCCACTAGAAAAATTAAATACTCATAATGCTTTTTTAAAGTGAATTGGGTCCCTTAATTTGCATCTTATAATAAGGATGTTATCGTACTGGTTTATGGCTCAGCTCTTTAGTTTCTATCTCTCAGGGGCTAGATTTCCCCTCATGAGTTCAATATATGTCTGTGAACTAATGTAATTTTTAAAACGCTTTTCTTCCGTATTAACATTACAACCTTTATGAGTTAAAGGTTTTACTTGCCAAGTGTACGGTGTGTCTGCATTCAGGAGCAAGCCTAGCCAGGTATTATACTTGCAAGTGTGGTTACTGATGGGCACGGCTGCTGCCGCGGCAGTCACTCAATCGAGTCTGTAATCTAGCTGGCTAGTAGACGAAAAACCTTTCTCACCTTCCTGCGCTGAACCGTAATCTCCAGTGCGCTCAGTCTCTTACATTCAGATTAATTATAAAACATTGTCACTAGAATATTAAAATAATGTTTAATACACAAAAGGGAATAGGCTATTCCAGAAAACGCATAATTTCCCAGTGACTGTTCCACCGGTGGCATGCAATAAGTTCTGCTTTTTTCCCTTCTCCTGGCTGCCCAGCGCAGTGATCCTGGGAGCAAACCCTTACAGGCAGCCTGTTTTGAAGCCCCTCAAGGCTTAAAAAGCTGGGAGTTTTGGCCAGGGTTACCTGTCCCTTAGCTGGGTCTCTACTCTGCTCGCCTGGAGGAGGCTAGGTGAGGAAAAAGGAGATGGGATGGGATTTTTTTCGCCCATCATCCCCCTTACAGCCACGGACCCATATGGCAGTGGTGAGAGAGGACGAGGCCCGTGCGATGGGATTCCTAGGAGAAGAGAGGATCAAGGACTCGACCAAATCCCAGCAATACTTTAAAACTTGCCCGGATAGGGCTGGGGGGTGAGTGCTCAGGCGTTTCCAAACAGCCAGTCTCCGAGGTGCTCAAACACAACAAGTAAGGAAGATTTAGATGCTGGCCTCTGCTTTAACGTACCCAGGAATCACTCATCACTTCCACACCTTATTTTATATTTCAGGTCTCTGCTTTGAGTTAGCCTTTTCCCCTCCCCTTTAATCACTACAGCTACATGAGGTGCTGTCTCTTCAGGGCTGAAGAGAGAGGGAATCAAAAAAAAAAAGGAGAAGGAAAGGTAAAAGGCATTTTACCGGCTGGAGGAAAGAGCAAAGGGAACGGAGACAGCCCCTTCCCAAGCAGCTCCCGGACGCTCCAACCCAGGCAGTCAGGGCATAGAAGAGCATCCACAGGGGTGTTTTGAGGCCAGGGCCACCCCCGTGGGGCGAGCTAGGTGGCAACCACGCAGGTACCATCAAGAAGAAGGGCTGCCCTTGTGGCAAGATGCTGCCAAATCACATTTCCTTGTTGCTGCTGTGGGGCTGTGGAGAGGAAAAACTGTCTCCACTTGGTGTTTCCCTCTTCCTAGGGCCCTTCAGCTTTTTGTGGTGTCTTGCCCGAGCTGTGTCCTCAAGCGTAGGGTAGCAGAGACAGGTTTTGGAAGCAGGGCAAGGCTGCCTTGGGGATACTTTTGCTGCTCGCCATGCAAAGTTTAGGCCATATCAAAAGCTGTAGCCGTTTAATGACTGCCCTTGCAGCCGAGGTATGAAGCTGGTGGCTGCACCAGGCGCCAGTGCCACCACCCCCAGCATCCCTCTGTGTGCAATTCTCACGATGCCTGAGCAGAGGGAGCAAAACGGGCCTCTCCCTTCTTCTGAGCAATCCGAAAAGGCCCCAACAGGGAAGAGACACAGCAGCAAAACCCCTGCTTGTAACCAGTCCACAGATACTAAAGCCAATCTGCTAACTGGCATTTCTGAAGAGCCCTGAATGCAGATTGCCTGGTGTGGCAGAGGGCAGAGATTTTGCATAACTCTTCCTTTTTTTCTAATATACTAAGTGACAGTGTGAATTTATCTGTCTTCAAGCGGTGGTAGGACGTGCCAATCTTGGAACAACAGTTTTACTTGAATGTGCTTCTCAATAGATTAAAAATAAATACAGAAACCAGTTGTTATGCTGGGCAGCGGGGGAGTCAGGACACCGCCAGGAGCCACTAGACTCAACCGGTAGATCACGACACGGTGCCTTGTTCCTGCGTGCTTTTCAGTGCAACTTCCCGAGCCCTTCCGTTTGCCGCCAAGCTCTCTGCTGCTGCACAGACCTCGGGCAGGCTGAGCAAGGGCATCACAGGCATCACACGTGTTGCCCAGATTCTCAAGGAGTTTCCCCAAAACCGTAGCTGAACATCAAAGAAAAAAATCCATACATTCATATCTTGAAGACATTCCTTCTTGAAACACAGAATGACCCGATAAAATACCATCCTGGGGTAAATATATTTCTTGACACGGAGAGGCTCTACAGAGTCTCACTCTTGCAGGTGCCGAGAGTTTGGCTAGAGGTATCTCAAAAAGTCAGTTCACAGTCCAGTTTTTGGCTACCTGCAGATAAGCTTCACCGTAGACCCTTGGCCATGAGTAGCCCTGCCCCAGGCTGTTCTTATGGATATATATGCTGAGAGGAACCGTCCCACTGCTGCCCAAAGAGTTAACAATGCGGTGGCTGCCCCGCGTGCGTGCTTACCATCAGGCACATCTTTCACTTGCCACTGGAAGAGGTTAACATGCCCAAAATTAACTAGTTTAGGTCTTGCAGCTTTTAGCTACAGGCTCTCGGATGCGCTGGTTTGAACAGCGCGTCCATCCAGGCCTGGGGATCTCCTGCCGCGTGGCGCGAGGAGCCTGGCACGAGGCCACCTCTCGCCGGCGGAGGCTCTGCCCTCGGTCATGCGCCAGCTCCGCGCGGGTCGAGCGGCTCTCGCGGCTCTCTCCCAGCCTCTGCACTGAGAAAACTCACTTGGCCTGGGCACGTCGGGAGATTACATTTAGTAACGACTGTGTCAGGGGAAGAGAAAAAGTGCAGACGTATTGCCTTTTTCATTCTGTTTGAGAAGCTTCAAGATGCTGCAAAATGCCACAATAACTTGAAAGGCAGTAGCCCCGTTTTATTAATAGCAAGTATTTATTAGCCTCCTTGATTTACAGTATGTTTCTAAAAGTCATCAGTCCATCACATTCTTCAGCACTGGGGCTGAGTTGTTTTTCTTGGTCAACACAATATGGAATATAGATTTGAATATTAGAAGCCAAATACAACCTTCATTTTGCATGCACATATCCCATCAGCGGGAGGCCCATAAATGAATCCGGTATAGCCCTTGGACACATGCATTTGCAGACATTTGGGGAGAGGTGGGAGCTTCTATACATTGCCACTGGAAACCCGGAGCGTAATGGAAATCACCACAGCAGAGCCATCAGGACCAAAGCAAACTCAGAAAGTGTCACAGTGCACACACCTCAATCACTACAAAGGCTGAAGTCCACCTAGGGATTTTGCTTCTAGGCTTTGACACAAAAGGCTGTCCCTCCATCCGCCCAGCCATCCGGTTGTGGCACTGGACTGATACGTAGGCGGCTGACGGCCGGGGCGCGCTGTGCCACATCAGAAGTTGTCCGATCCCTCCACCCGTCCCTTCTTACCCCTGTTACCAGATTTCCCCTTTCTCCACCCTAACCAAGGAGGCTTTTGTCTACCCAGCTGTCTCTCCGTGCAGCCCTTGCCCATTACCATGGCATGCGAGCGCCTACACGCTGGAATTACAACAGAGCCAGTATTTCCAGGAGATCACATAGTGCTCATTATGGGAGGCCAGACGAAATTAAATTGGGGCCCACTGGTTCTACCATCTGAACTTCATCACTGCTAAAGACGCAATAAAAGTAATAGCAACAACGAACAAGCCTCTACCAGATGTGTAACTCTATCCAGTGAGATTAAGGAATAGGGGTCATATTTTTGTTTTTGTGTGTGAGTGTGTGGGTTTTTTTTGTATGTGTGTGTGTGTGTAACTCCAGCTTTCCTTGGGAATAATTGATTATTTCAACCCCTGTAGAAGATGAGTGTTGATGGGAGATGAGGGGTGAGGGAGGAGGGGGAGGATTTGGCGAGTTGGAGGGACAACAAAGTTTTAGTGAGTTAGAAATCAGAAGTGGGTCTAAGAATGTACAGCTGAACCACAGTACCCAAGTCTAATTAGGCTTGAAAACTGATAAAACTGGAGGGGTGAGGGGAGTGGAGAACAAAAAAAAAGGAGAAAAACGAGCTCCCCTCTTGTTCAGGGGGTGGTGCGCCTTAACCCTTGACCATTACTTATAGCAGGGCCATTTGAAACATCATACAGACTCAGTATCAGATCGGGCAGTCCAGCAAAGCAAATTACCATCCGTGGAGAGCCCGTTACACCTCATCACCCTCGTCCCGCCCGACCCGGCTCCCCCGTCGACCACGCGGCCCCACAGAGCAGGGGCACTTCTGCGTCTCGCTGCGGGAACGGCCGCGCCAAGCGCCCGCTCCCGAAGCCAACGCAAACCGCGGTGCCGAGTCCCGGCGAGCGCACGGCAAGCGAGCCTGCACGAGCCAAGTGTCCCGGGAGCGTTTGCTCCCGAACATCCTCCGCGTTCACCGAGTTTTAGGTCTGTTTTTAAGATCCATTTAGGTCATTTCAGAGGAACAGCTCTCAAGAAGTGGCCTATTTTACACGCTTGCTTCTCTCCTGTAACACTGTAATAGCATATAACCTAAATGCGCCTCGAATCCAAAATAAATATTACTCTGAAAGCAAAATTTAAGTGGAACTTCACAAAAAAAAATGCACTTAAAAATAAAAATACAGCACCAATGAAATGCTTTCACATTCTAAGGCAGCTTTTCAAACCCCCCAAAAATCAAAGCTAAACTATCCAATTTCCAGGTGTCTTGCTCATTTCAGTCCTTTACAGCCTGCTGGATGGGGAAACAAGAGCTTTTCTTTTGGCTCTTAAAAATACCCCAAACTTCACAATTATCTTTTTATATAGACAAAGTATTTTTAGTATTTAAAGTCTTTTGATAGAAGGTAATGTGTACACTTAAACATCGTGCTTGAATACAAAATACTTAGAAATAACGCCTCGTCCGTTTGCTGCTCGGGACCTGAGTTCAAGCGCTGGCGTTTCCGCAGCAGTAGCCGCCTGTGCCGTGCAGTTTGTGTTCTCGCTATGTGCTTTTTATTGCCCCTCTTGCGGGGAAAATGGAGCAACCTCGAGCTTAGAGGCAAACGCTTTCCGCACACGGGAAACCCTCACTCTGCTAATGGGCAGAAACTTCTTAAGCTCCCAGAAGGTGATGGCTTACGATCCTCCCCAGACCCAGCGTGAGCTGGTGGACAGTGAAGCACCAGGGTCAAGCTCAAAACCCCTAATAAATCCAATAAAGCTGGCACGGCCCCTGGCAGCCCCACAGACACCATGGTGGGATTCCTGCTCGTGGCTCCGTGCTCGCCTACAACTCTCAGGGCAATTGTAACAGGTTTCTGTAATTTTAAGGCAACACTTAAATTCTGCAGGTGCTTTAAAATTTTAAGAGTTTGCTTTTTTCCTTTTTTTTTCGATGCCTGTATTAAAAAAAAAAAAAAAAAAAAGTACACATTTTAAAGACTATTCCATTTCCCCTCAAACGCCTGAGGAAAGGAGAGCATAACCTTTCCCCCGTGCTTCATGGAGCAGGCTCAGCACCCTGCTACTTGCAAAATGCTTTCAGTTGTCAATATTTTATTATTT
>VZSV01000071.1:434827-484785 GCA_013398735.1 Nothocercus julius
CATTCTTGCAACTTTTCCCTTAAAGTATAGACCTGTAAACTGGGAAAATTGTACAGTGCACTTAATTGTCCTATCTGAGCAGTCTTATTTTATACTCAACCTCTGTACCTTTGATTAAGGAAAAGATACAGACATCACAGGCAGAGTCAAGTGCTATTTGAACACCAACTGGGGCGGATGCTAGCTTAAGAATAAAACAATGAATCCTCTTCCATGTTAACACAAATAGCACACAGAGTATGGAAAAAAAAATGAAGTACAACTTTTAGGGAGCACAGACATATACTGCTACTCTTTGCTTTTTTGATTCTCTCTTACTTCTTCAGAATGTCACATTAAAGGCAAGTCTTAATAGTTCATAGTTAATCATCATTGTATCAATATTAGCTTATACACCTGTTCTAGTTTTAAATGGCAAACAGTACCACGTTGTGCTAATAAATCACAATTATTTTTTGCTTTTCTATCCGTTACACTCAGTAAAATATTATTGCCCATCTCTTCTTTTATTTTTTATATGGTACACAAGGTCTTAAAGTTTATAATTTGATTGTCAGTTTGACAACCAAGTGGCTCGGGATTTATTTGCGTTTTTTTTTTTTTTATCTTTTTTTTTTGTGCCAGAATCAATAAAAGATATTATTAAAAGTAAATATCTTCATAAAATGAATTTCCTTACTTGTGTATTTAATCATGTTCGAGGACCCTTGCGCATTTCACATTCTATTTAATCAGCGGTGTCAGGGAGGGGGGAAGTTTGGGGCGGGGGGAAAGATCCTATTTCTTTTAAGCTCTCTCCAGGAGCAAAGTAGCTTTTATACTGCTATAATCACTTTTGTTTAAAAAATAAAAGCTAAGGGGAGAATGATGATTAACTAGGACTTATTGGGTCATTTCTTTCTCTTCCTTAATTGTTTTTTTTTTTCTTCCTCTTTATCCTTAGGTAGCCGTTGTTGTAGGGAACACGCTAGAGACTCGTACGCTAGGTCGTAAAGTCTCGTAACTTGAACCAACGTTGAAATAAGCTACAAGTTCAGAGCGAGCGGAAAGGAGCCATCAACATAGTTTCTGGTAGGTCCAAGGCACTCAGATTTTTTGTGTTTTTTTTGTTTGTTTGTTTGTTTTGTACCCAACGGTAAGAGAACATTACCCTTTTGCTACTGGTGGCGGTTGGTTAGTTAACATTTAAAGGCCTTTTTGCATTGGCATTATTGGTCCAATTGATACGTTTACTCTTTAAAGACAGAAATCTAGCTAATGCCATGTGTCTTCAGTGCTATCAGTCCTGTCCGTAGAGGGTTACCCAAAGCATGGATTTCCTTCGCACGTTACAAAACAAAACTGTACATGATATGTATTACAGGATGTATGCAGCATGGTCGGTTTTGTTTGCGTCTGTTTGCTTTTTTTGTTTGTTTGTTTTGTTTTGCTCTGTTTTTTTCTCTTTTTGTTTTTCTCTTTTTTTTTCTTTTTTTCTTTTTTTTTTTTTTTTTCAGAACGGAACTGGAAACAGCAACGTGTTTGCTCAGCAACTAATCAGGGACAATTTTAAAAATAGCCATAACATACCATACATGCTGTCTAATTCAAAATAAAAAAAACAACATACACAACATGTAAATTATTGCACAAGAGAAAGGCTCAAAGTTTGCGTAAAATGCAATAGTATTGCCCCGATACAGATCATGCATTCAAACGGTGAGAACAAAAAGAAAATAAACAGGTGTGCTGGTGACAAGCACTTTCTTAATATCCTTAGCTTCCATTACTTTAATCACAAGGGACTAGAAAACCTCTACCGGGAGCCAGGGCGGGGAGGGGGGGCGTATTAATATACCTCTATTCAGTTTTTATATCGTTATTCAAGACTCGGTCACTGTGCCATTTTTTCATGTGTTTCTCCAGGGTACTGTACACGCTAAAAGGCATCTTACAAATTTCACATTTGTAAACGTCCTTTCCCACCTGCCCATGGGTTTTCATGTGCCGGGTGAGTTTGCTACTCTGGGCGCAGGCGTAGTTGCAGAGCTCACACTTATAGGGCCTCTCGCCTGTGTGGCTCCTTCTGTGGACAGTGAGATTACTACAGTTCTTGAAGACTTTCCCACAGTACTCACAAGTGTCGCTGCGTCTGCCCTCTTTTGAGCTGGGCCTTCCAGGGCCCGGGCCACTAATATGGGGGGTGCTCCCTCCGCTTCCCGTGCCGCTGCGGCCCGAGATCCCTCCGTCCAGCTCCCCCGGCGGCGTGGAGAAGCGCAAGCTGCCGTTCTCCGACGAGTGCTCGGAGGAGGAGGCGAAAGGCGATTGTCTGGAGTCTCCGAAGCTGAGGAAGGGGTCCTTCAGCTGCCGCGAGGCAGCGTAGCCGGCCAGCCACTGGGAGTAAACGTTTTCGGTGTTGGGCATGGCCGCGGCGGGCAGGTCAAACTCCTTCTCGAGCTTGATGCGTTTCGAGAAGGGGCTCAGGGAGCTGGGGCTACCCAGCAGCAGCTTTTTGGACAGGCCTCCGGAGGCGGACTCCCCCGGGGAGCAGCCCCGGCCGTTCACCGCCCCATCGTCAATGCGGTCGGACTCGCCGGCCACCGAGTCTTCGTCGCAAGTGTCTCTGTGTACCTCGGGCTCGGAGAGGTGCCCTCGTTTATGCTTCTCCCCGAGGACCTGGTGGAAGGCCTCGCTGAAGTGCTGCATGGAGCTCAGGACCATACCTTGCATGACGTCCGGCATCGCGCGGCTCTCCTCCACGGGCCGCGAGTTGTTCTCGTGGTGACGGGCCGCCTCCAGGTTCATCCCGAAGCCGTAGTCCGGCCTCTCGTTCTCATTCAAGTCCTCCTCCTCTTCCTCCTCTTCCTCCTCCTCCTCTTCCTCCTCCTCCTCCTCTTCCTCGTCCCCGTTCTCCGGGATCATGTTGGGGTCGTTCTCGCTCTTGAACTTGGCCACGACGGACTTGAGGGCGCTGCTGGCGCTGCCGACGAGGTCGCTGGTGCCGGGCTCGGGGGAGCTGGCCGTGGAGAGCCCGTCGTCCGACTTGACCGTCATGGGGGACGACTTGTGCATGTGGGTCTTCATGTGGCGCTTCAGCTTGCTGGCCTGCGTGCACGCGTGGTCGCAGAGGTTGCACTTGTAGGGCTTCTCGCCGGTGTGGCTCCGGCGGTGCACGACCAGGTTGCTCTGAAACTTGAAGGTCTTCCCGCAGAACTCGCACGACTTGGACTTGATGGGCGGCTGGGAGGGAGGAGGCGCGGACTGGAGGGGAGGCAGGGGCGGCGTGGCCAGGAACGGGGGCTTGCTGCCCGGCTGGAAGGGCTGCAGCAGCCTTTGCATAGGGCTGGGCCGGCTCGGGGACAAGGGCGGGCTGGACGTGTTGCCGGCCAGCTCCCGCAGGCGCCGGGAGAAATCCATAGCCGGCGGCTCCATCGCCATGGGGTTCAGTCGCAGCACCCTGTCAAAGGCACTAGGGTGATGGGTGGCCAGAGCCATTTCTTCCGCACCCAGGCGCTCTATGCGATGCGGATCCAAATGGTGCCTTGGGGGAGGGCTAAAGAGGGGAGGCGTGGGTGGGAAGCGCCCTTCGCCCAGGCCCGACGCCTCTCGCGAGACCGAGCCGGGTATTCTGAGCAGGTTAAAAGGGTTATTGTCTGCAATGTGAATCCCGTGGAGAGGTGGCTGGGAAGGGCACTCTGCACCTAGTCCTGATGGGATACCAACCCGTGGCGTCAGGGGGCTGCCGTGCTCGCTTTCTAAGTAGATCCTTAATCCGTGCGTGTTCTGTGCGTGTTGCAAGAGGAACCAGGCGCTGTTGAAAGGCTGTTTACAAGTTGTACACGTGTAGCTGCTGGGCTCATCTTTACCTGCAAAATAATACAACAGTAACATGAATGTTTAATCACTGAATTGCTTATCAATGATTGATAGCTTTTTTTTCTTTCCCCTCATCTTTCTTTTCCATAACATTAAATCTAAATGGGAAAACAGAAATCCCAGCTAACGTGTAATTACGGGGGAGGGAGGGCGGCCGATATGGTTAACCGTATCCGAACTGCGCCAGCTTCCTGCCTTCCTCTCTTCCCCGAGGTTCAAAACTCGATCTGAACAGGTAACCGCAGTTAAAAAAAAAAAAAAAAAGTGATAGAAAAGACGATTAAGTCAATTAATCCTAGCTATGACTCAGGCTGCAAGCGCCTGCTCGCATACAGAAGGCGAGGCGGGCTGAGCGGAGCGCTGCGGAGAGGCAGGCGAGCCAAGGCCTGCGACGGCTTCGAGGCGGCGGCCGCGTGCGAGCCCGGACCCGTCGTCCGAGCCCCGTGCGGCGCCCGCTCGAGCCCCTCGCCGAGACTGGGCTCTGGCTGCGAGCGGCAAAGGGGGACGGAACCAAAACGAAACACAAAAGGAGCGCGAGATTGGGGCTGGGAGGAGGCAGGGGAGAGATGCAGCGCGGCTCGCCGCGTAGCTGGAGAGGGGCCAGGCGGCCTGGCCCACCGCCCCGCCGGAGTCGCATCGCTTCCCTCGCGCTCAAAAGAGTCTGAGGAGGCTAAATGCCACTTTGGCAAGCGCCGGGCTAGCTCTGTTTCACCATAATTTATTCTCAGAGATAGCACGGACATTATAAAAGAGCAAGAGACTAATAAATAACTAAACAAAAAGCCGGCTAATAATGACGGAAGAAAGAGCTCTCTTCTAATGTATCGCAAATCAAGGGAAATGAATTAACTTTTTGAGGGCTGTGCACAAGCAAAGCGTAGTATGAAATATGGCGAAGGTGAGTGCATTTTTATCGATTACTCTGATTTTGTCAATAAGTCACTTAAACCCCAGCATATATTTTTTTTTGCTAAATGTTGGTAATTTGAAATTAGAGCTAAGATGAGTATAAAAACTCACTTCCAAACAGTTCTTACCGAGTTGCTATTTAGTGATTAAAAAAAAAAAAAACTCCTGAGATTTGCTGAGAAACAAAAACACACCAGCCTTCCAAAACAAGCAGAGCTTACGGTGTGTTTGAGTGCACAACGTACTCCGGGCCTGACCTGCAATTTGCTTTACGATGCATTTATAATCTCACTCCATATAAACCACTCATAGGTAAATCTCTTTACAAGATTAAGTGGTAGCTGCCCAAATTAGGATTTAAATATTTGCCTAATACAAAGAGAAGGGGGGGAAATAGGAAAAAAAAAATACAAGGCAGATTTGGAAAGAAAACATTCTATCTGCAAGCACGTTGTTTTCCATCTCACTTGGAAGCAGAAACAGAAAAGCGTTGTATGGGTATTTTCACTATACAATGAGCTGAATAATGACTTGGGAATACGACTGACAGCCAACCTATAGTACTGGCTATAGTGACCCATTGCATCTTCCCTCTGTGCCTCCAGGTTCTTCTATTATTATACATTTGATCTGACAATCTGAATTGGATGAGTAAAAAGAGATCCAACCATCTATAGCAGGCAGTTAACACTTTAGTCACTTTAAAAGCTCCTGGAATAATATTTAACATTTCATTCTTCAGCTGAAGCCAGCAGCTGAATAAAACGCATTGCCGTGTTTAGTGTGTGCCAGGCATGGGAGTGCAGATAAATACTTAAATCTGTTGCAAACGGAGCAAAATTCAATTGGACTTTCACATTCCTGTGCTCATTTGTGTGCTCAAAAAAAAAATCTGAAACGTGAAAATTTCATCTTGTTTTGCTGTAATGAAGTGGAAGCTTTTAACAACATGGTACAAGCTACGTGATCAGGCTGCAGCATGCAACAAACGCAATGCTACCTTGCTTCTCTATTTTATATATTAGGTCAGAGAAAATAGCATTTTATCTCATAATGAGGATACAACATACAGTGTTCACTACCACATTTTAGTATTCCCATCAACTAGATATTCTGGATCGTAAGGGCAGCAAGTGTAATCATAATGTCAACGAGAAGGGCTGTTACGACTGAGACTAAAGATTACATGGAAAAAGCTGCTTTGAAACTGGTAATTATTACCAGTCCACTAATAGCAAATGATGCATTACAGTTTCACCATATAATCTGTATTTCACTCAGCTCCTGCCAGTGCAGCCTTATTATATTACAGTGCTCACAAATTCTAAATTCCTAAACTACAGTCATCAATAAATGTGTTACTTGCCATAATTTGGAAAATTACTTTGTTCATAACATCTTCGACTATTATAAAGACTAGAATTGATTTCCTGCATGGCAAAATTAGGGCTACATTGATTTAGTGGAGTGTAAAAAGCAATATTATTCTTCATTTGCTTCTCTGAAAAACAAGTTTCCCATTCACCATCCGTGTTTGGTAATCAAGATAATAATTTAAATTTAGAATAATGTTTATGCACACAACTTCCCCAATCTCCAACAACCTAACACTTTGAAAGGAGCAACGTGAAATCAGGAAATAAAATCAAGCCGTGAAACAGTTAAAATCCACCAGTGATTTGCCTCTACCTCCTGCTTTGAAGAGACACAATTTCTAATTTGTCTATTAGTGCTTGATTAATTATGAAAGCTATTGACTGACCATATTACCACCTAGAGATATGTTCCAGTCTAATGCAGCCTTGCCAAACGGTAAGAATTATGGCAATAATCCACACACTTCCAGCACGGAGCGCAGCGGGGCTCGGAAGCGCCCCGGGAAGCCGGGGTCGCGGAGGGGGACCCTCGGGGCGCTACTCCGCTCCCACCGAGATGGGTGGGAAGGGTCCCAGCGCCGGCCCCACGGGGCTCTGGGCGCTGCCGCGGTCTCTGCGCGCGCTCTGCCCGGCCTCGGGGGAAGAAAAAGCGCCAAGCGGACGCGCCCGGGCAAACCTGACTCGGGGTTACGTGTTTTACACCCTGCTGGCAAACCGTGGCCACGAGCGGGAGCTCTGCAAGCCCCGGGCTGACCATTCTCCCCAGGCCAAAAAGAAAAACCAACACAACAGGTAGCAGCAGCAAGCCGGGACAGACCCGGGACCAGCGTGGGAAGCGACCACCACTCACCGGCACCAGCTCCACCTTTGCTCCCACGCGCGCGCAGCGCCGGGAGGACGCAGCAGCACTGAATCCGCTGGCACCTGCCGCGTGAGCGGCTCTGCGCTGGCCCCAGCGGGTGCCGCGGCGCCCCGGCCATGCCAGCGGCCAGGAGCTGCCCGACGCGCGGCACTGAGCGGCGGCAGCGGCCAGTAAGCGCGGGCCACGCGCGGCCGCACTGAGCGGAAGGAGCTGGAGGGGCCTGACGAGCTCCTCGCTGCAGGCGGCCTCACCTGCTCCCGCCCAGGGCCACCTCGGAGCGGGCATTGCTCTGGGGGAAGCGGGGAAGGGGACGTCCCACCAGCCCTGCCGCACCACCTGCCCAGCGTCCCCCTCCGCTATTCCCACCGCAGGATGCCGGGTTATCCAACGAGGACCCGCAACAGCACCGGGGCTTTGCACGGATTTCCCAGAGACCTGCTGGAGACCCCTATCTACATGAGCAACCTGTCACTACCAAACCTGCCCTCCTTGGCCTCCAGAAGCGGGCCTTGAACCCAAGGACCCGCTTCCTTTGGACTCAAAGGATTAATTGGAATTAAAGTCAGAAGCGGCCACCAGATTGTATATTCCAATCTCTTTTAAATTAAACTTCACTCAACTATCCTGCAAAGCCAGCAAGACACTCTCTTTGACTGAAGCACCACCAGTCCTGCAAGCTGTCTTCAGGTGAAGCACAAAAGCCCAGCAAAAGCCATTCAAACCAGACCAGAAGAGATGGAGCAACCGAGAATCACATCTCCCCTCCTCAGTTAGTTCCCACAGTTAATCATCCTCAGCTACATGCATCTTGTTCCTATCTGAATTTCCCTGGCTTTAATTTCCATCCATTGGCTCTTTTTCTGTTTTTCCTTGATACATTGAAAGCCCTTTGGCAAGCAGCAAGTCCCCTAGAGTCCCCCAAGGACACGTGCGCACTCAGAAATCTAGGCACATTTCAGAATTTCTTCATTTTTTTTTCTAAATGAAAGTGCTTGAGCCCCTTTCAGTCTCTCCCTGTTCTCCAACACTTGAATCATTTTTATGGATCTTTTCTGGACCTTCTTGCAAGTGCAGCCTGCTGAAAATATAGGAGTTTGCTTAAACATGTGATACTCCAGCATTAAGCAGCATCCTGAAATCACAGCCCCATCCATTTTTGCTACTCCCTCATTTGTGCACCCATTTTAGCCTTTCTCGCGGCAGTGTCCTCCTGGGAATTCAGGTGGAGCTGGTTCTTGGCTAACCTATACGCCGGCCAGGGCAGCAGGGCCGTATTCACCTCCAAGGGCCCGATGACAGCCCGAGCGTCGCGGAGGCTCCCGCTGATGCCCACCGAGCAGCACCTCCCACTCACGCTCCTCCGGCTCGGACAGGTTTCCCAAGGCTGCCAGTTCCCCACCGCACAACGCGCGGGCGGCCGACACCGTGCGGTGCCCGGCTGGTTTAGCCAGGGTGTCACGCAGCACCAAGCTGAACGCCTCGCTAAGTCCATTGCATCTACATTTATCAGCCAGGCTTGTCATCCTGAAGAATGAAACCAGGTTTATTTGACACCATCTATATTCCATATATCTAAGCTGACTGGCATGAATTATATTTCTATCCTTTAATTTGTTATCAATCACATCTTATACCAGCTCTTCAATTAATTTGCCAGAACAGATAGGCCAAGTGTTGCCAACCACCCCAGCCATCTATTGACACAACACTCCTGCGCTTTCAGTATTTTCCCGTTACGTCACTTTATTAAAAACAAGCAGCACAATGCCAACTCTTCAGGGATTCTCGGGTGCAAGTTGTCAGGGCCTTTTAATTTAAAAATATTTATCTCCACTGGACCTTGTATAAAATCCTCCTTGGCTACTAATGAGCTAGAAAAAAAGGCGTCACCTGTATATGATACAGAAACATGACACTGTTTCTCCCCAGATCTACAACAGAAATATTATTAAGCATTTCTACCTTACTGTTTCTTTCATCTAAAATGAGCGTAACTGCTCCTAGGATTTTTTTTTCCCCAGGGCACTGAAAAGCTTTCCTACCCTCCTCATCTGCGCCAGGCACAGCTTTTCCTCTGCATCTTTGGCTCCCCTTATTAGTTCTCTGCTCATAATGATTCCTCTTTGAGATTGATTGTTATCTATTTTCCATTTTTAAAATCATCATATATTGATTTTTTTTTAATATGTAATTGCTGTGCTCATCTCACCACTGAATCAGGTGAAGTGGGTTTTGGATTTTGGCCAAAGTTGCCCTCTTCCTCCTGGACAGCTAGTAAACTCTTCATAAAAAGCTTCCAATTATCATTCACATTTTTTTGTGTGTGTACATTTTTCCTCGCAGTCAATTTCACTGATAATTTTCTTCATATTTCAGGAGGAAGTCATCCCTCCTGAGGCCCTCGCATGCCGATGAATGTTAGAGGAGACGCGCAACCGCTCTGGCGCAAGCAGGGAACCAAGGAGGTCCCGGCAGCCACGGGCAAGAGCAGGGTAAAAGGCAGCACTTTTCCCCACCTCGCCTCCTTAGAGCCCCGTCAGACCTGAGGATCTGGCTCACGGGCTCCGCTTGCAAAAAAGCCACAAAAAGGCAGAGGTGATGCCTTCGCACAGGAACGCTGCTCCAAAGATTGCTCTGTCCTTCTACCAGAGGAGAGCTGCTGCTCCACGAGGGATACCGTGTACCAAACACACGTTCAGGGCTAATATAAACCTTGAGGAAATATGACTGGTTCCACCTAGTGAATACAGTTTAATTTTTCAGTGAAGTATTAACTACCTCCCCTGAAAACAACTACAGATTTATTCACTATTTTACATCCCAGCCAGCAAATGACAGGCCACATATCTGAGGACACAGCACTGCATTTCACTAGAACGCTGCTAAGTGTATTAGTTGCAGCCCGAGAAAGATAGAAGGACAGTTATCACCCTCCATCTCCCAGAGAAAAGTGATTCAACCAGTAACACGAGTGATGGATTTAGCTTCTGATCTGAAAAATGCTAGCAAATGAGTGGAACGGATATTGGCATTTGAGTGCCTTTAAGGGCAGCTGGCACAATTACTCAGTACAATATGACGAGACGTCTGCTTTCAGCAGGAAGGGGCTTTTCTGAAAAAAAAAAAAAAGATTGTTCTTTACGGTGCTCACCGACACACAGAACACCCCGGCACGCGCGAGTCCAAGAAAGCCGACGTCTAGGAGCACAGTATAGATGACCTCGGTCCAGACCCACAGCCACGTCCACAGCTACCAGCAGCAAAGGCACACGAGGAGCTGGGGGAAAGACCAGCTGGGAGGAGAAGCTGTCAGCTAGATGCCACTGCTGCGAGGGAAAAAAGAATTGCTGGAGCCAGGCATACAGGTTCAGCCATTGCCAAGTGAGTAATGGAATAATACGCATCCGCGTGCCAATGCGCCTTGGAAGAGCTGTCTCCATTTCTTAAAAGTTAGGGCTAGATCCAGAGAAGCTACTCTCGGGGCGCCGCAACGCTTTACACAGCTGCCATGACAAATTCGGGAGCATGTCAGGGTGACTGTGGAGTCCACGTCCGGAAGAGCCGTGCTCCATGCAGGAATTTAGCCACCAGGGACCTTGGGGGCCGGGGCTGGGTATTAACAACAACAGGGCATCAGAGAGGCTGGACAGAGTCCATCCTCAAACACACAGGACTAGAGAAAGCCAAATTTTCCCAGCGTTTCTGCAAACAAAAAGACAATGGAAAGTCCTTAAGAGTACACAGCGAGCGAGCACACGGCAGAGGCGTTTGCACGGGATCACATTCACGGCTCCAATCACTCCCTTGGAGAAACTCCCCAGCCAGAGAAGTTCATTAAAAAGAAGTCTCCAACCAGGCCAGGCTTTTTGGCCCTCCCTGCTGCAGACCATGGAGGTGTCGCTCCTGTGGTGCCTTCAGCTCTGGCAAACGTGCCAGGAGCTGGGGTCCATACCACAGAACATCTCTTCTGCCTTGAAAATCCTGGCGGGTGCCGAGCCAAGCCACGGCTTCCCGGGCAAGGCCCCTCTCTCTGCCACGTCACCCGGAGCTGAACCTGAAGGCTTCATCCACGGTCTTTGCAGTCTAACCACCGAAAACATAAAATCCTCGGGACTTGAACACCTGCAACCTGGAGCGAACATCTCCCCATGCCTTTTGCTCACCGCTAAAAACATATATTGGAGGAACAGCCTGAGCCAAACCCTGGAATTTCTTTATTCAGCTTTAATGTCAAATGACTGCTTGATTTTTAGACTGATAAATTTTGAGTTGTTATGGCATTTAAAGGGGGGAAGAAGAAAATGGCGTTAATTGTTACCACTTGTACTTGATTCATTTCTTTTCCATCTGGCTTGTCAACTCTCTTTTTTTTGTCCCCTAGAAATCCATACTGTTGCTATCCCGTCAACTGCAGATGACAAAAGTGAAACTGCCGGGACGCAGGAAGGTGGCGAGGGGTGGCAGGCACGGGGTCCCCTCCACCGCTCCACAGCCCGCTTCTCTCTTTGCAAGAAAGAGCTGCTTTTTTATGACTCACCTTTTCCTGCTAGTTGGGAGCATCAGTTTAAACTGGGGAAATTGCAACTGTCCAAACATATTTTTCCTTCTTGCACTAATTCTTCCTCCCGATTCTCCAGATTGCAAAAGGCACACAATTAACCTAGTACATTATTAACTGCTTATAATTAGCTGTTAGCACTGTTATTATCAGCTCTACTATTGTTGTCATAATAGTAATAACAATAATAAATAATGGTAGCTGCTTTTATGTACTACAGGGCACTTTCTCTCTAATCCTTTCTGTTTATCGCTTCTGATGTTCTCCTCTGGCATCAATGTCCTCGTGGTGTTTAATAAATATTGGGCTGGATTTGTGTCTTCACAAGTCAGTCCTAAGCTGGAGCGAGTCCTTCAGACCTGCTGTAGTCAAGAGGTGAAGTGGGCAGAATGGTCCCCATTAATAAACACGAGACACTGTGTCTGTCCCTGAAGCTCCCCAGAAGCTGCTCTGGCAGCCCTGCGCGCTGTGAAGCATCAAGGCGATGCACTCCTACTCTGCAAGAAAAGCCCAGGTTGTTCAGGAATGGAGATGACGTTATGTCCTGGGCCTGGCTGGATTGTGGAAAATACCAAACAGCTAAAAGATGCTTTGCTTTGGGGGAGTCTCAGTCTCATTTTCTGTTTTCACTCGCCTTTCCATTATGGTTTATCCATGATCTATTGATACATATTGCAAGAATAATAGGAAAAAAAAAATCAGAAACTCCTTTTCCTTGATGAAAATCAAGTTTTTGGCAAATCCAAGCTCTCTGAAATCATTTCAATAAAAATGGTAAAATATTTTCAATACCTATTCTCAAGAATGCCACTCTCCTCATTAGAGGATCTTTTTACAAGCCTCTATTCTGAAAAAGCATTGTGCCAAAATGCTAATCCCATAATCCCTCCCTCACAAAAAAAAAAGACTAGAGCAACAACCGTAATAAAAATAAAGCTGCCATTGCCATAACCTTGCCACTCGACTATTTGCTATTTGGATTGCTAGCTCCAAGAAATCATCTTTTCTCCCCCCCAAAACAGGCGCGGGAAGCAGTGGCGCCCTGGCCACTTGCTGCGCCAGAGGGTCAGTCGCCGTCCTGCACCGCTCGGGCTTCTCACCGCCCCCGCGGCGTCCCCTTGCGCTGAGCAAGAGCGTCTGAAGCGCCATGAGCTGCGGGGCGGCGAGGGGCACCCAGCAAAGCATAAATCATCTGGGCCTAACCTAACACGGACGAGTCCTGGAGAAAGTCAAGGAGACTTGAAGTGACGGGTCCACCCAAAGCCCTCCGGAAGGGCTGTAGGAACCGCAGCCGGTATTTGACCCTCTTTGGAAAAAGCAGCAGCTTGTGGATGGCTTTTGGGTGCTAGTCTCAAGCGTTTTGTATATTTACTTACTCTTCTTTATCTAAAAAAAGAAAAAAAAATCTACCTCCCACCCCTAAATATTATACGAGGAGAAGGCACAAACTAGATCATTTGCAAGGGTGATAGAAGTGGGTCAGGAGGAGTCGGGTCTGCTGTCCCCCAGGAGCACCCCGCAGCTGCAGTCACGCTGGCCTGACCTCAAAGCCTGGCACCGTTTTCCAAGCGATTATGATTTGGCCACCAAAAAAAAAAAAGGAGAGAGGAGAAAAAAAAAAGTTTTGAGCTCCAACTTGGCAAGTAAGTTATCAGGCTGGGACTGATTTTGTGCTCTTTCAGAAGTTAAAGGGGGTGGAAATCTGTCACTTCTTGATTAACGAGGAACAGAATGGAATTGCAATCGATGGGTTCAGAAAACAATGCTGGGCTTCAAATTCAGCTCTGAAAGAAATTCTAAGAGAAATCCCTCAAGCAAATAAGAACTGATCATGCACACATAAGCACCCTATACGCTAATGCCACAGGCCAGTCTCAAAAACCAGAGCTCAGCGCAACGTGCGTAATTCCAATGGCCTCCAACACAGGCAGCAGCACCTACACGACCAGCAATACTGTCCTGCCAGGTCCGTAAGAGGAACCCACTGCTGATACGATCTAGTTTGCCTAAAAATAACAAGCCAGTTCCATAAGTGCAGCTTTCATTTCCACCTCACGGCGTGTGCCCCAGGGAAGGGGCACTGCAGGGCTGGCCCATGTACTCCATGGCCACCTGGACACATTCCCTACAACAATTTTGAGGCCGTTGGATGAAGATTTTTACATGAACGGTTTTCTAAAGATTTCGGCAGCTGCACCTAGCTAAAGCTGCTCTCTCTGGGCAGGTTTCTCCTTCAGCAGCCAGGAAGGCCTATCTGGCCAATGACCCACCAACGAAGGAACCTCATCTCAGCCTTGACCTGACAGAGCATCAAAGCTCCTTCAAAGTCTAACCCGACCACGCAGTAAACAATACCTTGTTTCAACAGCCCATAATTACCTATTTACCCAATGGCAGTTAGGGACAATCAAGTTAATAATTCACTTTTTAAATACAGCGTAATTACCCAGCTACAGAGAGGTTCCAAATTATTTTATTCATTCTCATACACCGACATGATGAATGGTTTCCTTTTCTACCTCCTGTTGGCTCCCTTTTCCTCTTCTTGCTTTCCTCCTCTGACAGCTAAACCTGAATAAAAGGCACAGCAGACATCAAAAAGTTGTTGGTTTTTTTTTTAAATACACCAATTGGGCCTCACGGGCTGTCACTGCCATCACGAGAGGCAGTCAGGCCGCCTGGGCCCGCACCAGCCAAGCGCCAAAGGGCCGGTTCCAGCCCCTGGTCCTCGACTCCAGTGTTTCTCCTGGTTCCTATCTCAACTTCACCTCGCTCGGCTTTGCAGCCACGACTTGGTTTGCAACTTTTTGGCAGGGGCCAGCACCTGCGGTACCCGCCGGCCCGCAACGCCTCCTGCAATGTGTGCTGCAGAGGAGCTTCTCTTCCGTGTACCCGCGTGGCGAACACCCCCGCGGGATCGCGCCCTGCGCACCAGGCAGACCCGCCGCGCAAGGCGCGCTCGCACGGAGCGACGTGGCCGCCCGCGCTTGCCTGAGCTCACAGCGCTATCCCACGGGGACAACACGTGCCGAGGCAGGTGCAAACCACGGAGAGGCGGCTCCCGCTGCGGAGGGATGTCAGGGCTGCACTCACATGGGCGACGGCACCGAGCGGGGAGACGCTGCAGGAGACAAACTCACCAGCGGCACCTGCACAAGCTGCCTTGTTCTTATCCCAGCACTGAACTCGGGTATTAAAAGCTCGCTCACTGCTGGCCGTCCAGCTGACTTGCTTTTCACACGAGGTTGGAGCGCACAAGATGCAGGGAAGAGAATATGGAGATTCAGTACCCTTGTCCTTTAGAGTGTTATTCCACTTTCTTTTCCTCAAAACAGACCCTCTTCAGACTCTCCCTGCTCAGCCAGCCTTCCCCTTTGGCTCACTTTCCTTTCACTTTCAAATTAATGGTATTTAGAGAGCTGCAAACCAAAGTGACAAAATAGGTCAGGGGAACGGGAGGTCCCCCAAAACTTCATCTCGGTCTGCAAATCATCTGTTAGGAAGGCAAAGGTTTATTCTGTCTGAGCAAGTTCAATGTCACCATGGAGTTGCAAGCACAGCAAGTGCTGAACCAGATCCTACAGCATTCAGCTTCCTAACTTGCACGACAGTATTAGCAGAATTGATAATTTTTCTCTGCTTTGCAAATAGGACCAGGAGCTGCCGTAAAGTTGTCTGGTCTCTGCCATTTCATTCAGTCTCCTCTCCATAGCCTAGATATCCTTGAAGTTGAAAATGATATAATACTTAGGATATCTGAAGTTGGGAGGATGTAAGACCTGCAAGAATTGCTACAGCTTTATTGCATTCTCAGGGCACAGAGAGTATTTACTATACATATATCAAGACAAGGAATGCAAAAAGGGCATATGAAAATTTGGTGATGCAGGCTCAGGAGCTTAAATTCACAGGAAGGAAGATAAAGAGTGGATTTTCTTATTTATAGATTTGCAGATGAAATCCAACAAAAACAGCCCTCCCCCCCTCCAACTCAAAAAAAAAAAAAAAAAAAAAAAAAAAAAAAAAAAAAAAAAACCCAAAAAAAAAACCCACCTCCTTCATGTCAGTGAGGCTGATTCAATTTCCAGGCTTGCAAGGTCTCCTCTATCCAAGTATTACCCGACCCCAATAACATACACTGTTCCAAGGTTAAGATCTGTTTCCTTACAATAATGCAGAAAGCTGTTGTTTCAGTTGCGGCTGCAGAATTCAGCTTTGAAGGACAGGTTAGTACCACACTACATTTAACGGGATTCAGTTCATCTGATTATACAGCGCCTTGCTTTCTGGAATATGTAATCATCTCTTTCTGATGACATTTTAAATATCCAACTAGACAAATAATTGCAGCAATAATTGATAGCTGAGTCAAGCTGGAAGATTATTGATTGGCACAGTACCCACTGAAACAAATGTTCATATTTCAAACATTACAGTGAGGATGCTTAAATCTAACTTTTGCTGATAAATGATAAAAATTTGATTTACTGATAAAACCACCGGAATAGAATATGCACTTCAGCATTTGATTACTTCGAGAAATTTTTAGAAGAAAAATTAGGCACCAGGAATTATATTCTATTCCACATGAACAATCACCATGGTACGGCTAAGTAGCTGAACACAAACACATGCAGGGAAGTCTTAGAGAGTTGTTGATTAACTCTCTACCTTCCTGAATGGCGTTTATCTGTCCTTAATTACTGCTTGCAGAGGAGTTCATGCTGCCACCCTCGCAAACACGGAGAAGTTCCCCTGCCGCTCGGGAGCGCGGGCGGCCTCCGCGCGCGTATTCCCGCCGACCGGCCAGAGGGCTGCAAGGAGAGGCTTTGATCTCATTTGCCGCGGCGTAAATCAGCAGCGCCGTCGCCAAAACCCGTGCACTTGCATTACCATAAAAACGGCGCGAGGGAGGTCAAGATCAGGTGCATTTGCAAACTGAATTTGCCATCTTAAGGAGGGGGCTCTCCAAGCTAAAGTGAAACCGCATTTCAGATCTTATTATGTGGGGGTCTGTTTAAAGGTGGTTTTCTTTCTAATTATAAAATTCCGTTAACCCCACAGCGCTGCCGATACGTCAGGGGGCGAGAACGAGAGCTTTTCCGAAACTTCCTGATGAGGGAGAGGAGTGAGCAGAGGCAGACGGCCGCGCGCGACCAGCTGCCTGCTTAAGGAAGAGGAGCCGCTGCAAGGCAAAAGCCCAAAATAAAGGAAAAGCACCAAAATATTTGAGCAGGGAACAAAGAATATTCATTGCAGAGCGGGAGATGAAAAATGCACCGCAACGTTTTGAAACCCAGCCATTAGGAGCTGATTGAGTCTCGTAGCTGCTGTTAAAAATCAGACGCTTGTTAGATGCAGTGATCATCCGAGCCCTGACACTTAAGGCATACGAGGGGGCTTGTCGAGCGGCTTTGCTCTAATTTAGAGATCCTCAGTTAATTAGAAAGCTCTCAGATTTTCTGCAAATGCGGGTCACTATCGGCAGCTCCTGCTTCTGATGCTCGCGGAGCGACAGCCGCCGGACTGACCTTCTGGGCGCTGCCAGGGCCGGCCAGACTCTCCCCGTGCCGGGGAATTCAATCACCGCCGGCAGCTCCCGCAGGAAGCTACCGGGAAGGTTACCGCGCTCGCACACGCCGCTTCCCCGCCTTAAACGAGCGCTGATGAAATCTGCATTTGCTTAGCGCTATAAATAGCTCCAGCTTCAATTTGCGATTTCTTTTCTACCGCCAAGTGGATTTTGTCACATTCGGCCCGTCACTTGAAGGCAGGAGCTTATTGAAAACGCCGCCGGCGCGGCGCCCCCGAGAAGGGGAAGTGTTTCACGGAGGCTGCCTTGCCGGCATCGAAACGGCACCGACTGCGGAACAGAAACCTCCTTTTTCATGTTTCTGTTTCCTGATTTCTACAGCAGGTAGCGGCGGCTGCACCTGCAGGGCCGCGGCGGGGCGGGCCTTGCAGGGCCGGGAAAATTTTGTGCCTTCATTTGTTAGTGTACTCCTTTTCCTTTTATTTTCCTTTTCTTTCTCTCCCCCCTTCAATCTGTGTGTGCGCATCTGCATACCCGCAGGTATTTGCTGCCTGCATTTTGCAATAACGAAACGCGCAGGGTGATTCATCTGGCGGATGATCTAATCGCCACTGGAAACTCGCTCACGTGGCGAAGGTGGGAAACGGAAAACAAGGCCTCGCTCCGGCCCGGCGGCCCCTGCTCGCGGGCCCGGTGGCCACCAGCGGCCCTCTCGCCAGGCTGCCCTCCTTTCGCACCGCGCGCCAGGGAGGCGATCAGGAGTCCCGCAGCTCTCTAAGGAGCCACTTCTAATGCATAATATCCAGTGCGGGGCAAACGCTAATTGGTACGAGTTCCACGTATGAGGAAGAGCGGGGAGACTGCAGAGCGCCGAGGCGCCGTCGGCCGCGGGCGCCGGTGCCCTGCTCACGCAGACGCCCCGCGCCGGGGCTTCGCGCAGGGCCCGCGAAGCACAGCGCCGCGTCCAGGAATACTTCCCAGGACAAATTAATGTACCAAAGGCAGGAGCCGTGACCGCTTCTTCAGTTTACTCTCCAGCACAACCCAGGAGGAGGAGAAACACAGAAGCCCAGAGAACCACTTTTACAGGCGAGCGCCAAATAAAATCACAAAGCCCCGTTTGGAAATACGAGAAAAACGGCCCAAGTTGCAGTGGCAACCCCAAGGCAAAATGACAGAGCTACAGTCACTGAGCGAGTGAGAGGCAGGCACTAGAAAATTAACTATCACGAACAGTCGAGCATTGGCAGGGAAATGAATGAGATGATCTAAGAGATATTTTCCACCTCTAATAGGATTTGATGATGATTTTGCATAGGCTTTGTGCTAGCCTGGCTCTGATAAAGGCACGGTGTCTCTTTTCAACCCCCATGCAAGTCAGAGATTACTAAGTTGCAAACTCGGCCACCTCTGCTATAAATTGTTCTTGTGCACACAGGGGAGGAAAAAAAAAAACTACGACTGATTAAAAAAAAAAAAAAAAAAAAAAAAAAAAAAAAAAAAAAAAAAAAAAAAAAAAAAAAACAGTTAACTGAGTGTGGTTAGTGTTTTCACACTGAAATCTTCCGTTATCAAGAGATTTAGAAAGGAGAGAATAATTCTCATCTAGCCGACAGAAAATGACTAATTCACTAGCCAAACGATGCAGGAACATACCAATTAGGTTCAGTTTAGGAGCACTCGATTTTAAGACCTTTCACAAGGGATCTGTATGTGAGAGCTGTCAGGATGGAGCGACAGGAGGTATCTCCAGCTCATCTTGTAGCATGGAAGGAACTACATACTACCCTCATGGATAAGGTATCTGTCCTGCCCTGATGAGGGGCAGAGATTAGAATACATCCTTTCAAAAGAAATGGGTGGGAAGATCCGTCCTCTTCAGGAGCACCGGGACGGGAGGTGGGGCTTGTGCCACTTGCCAGTGAGGAGACTCTCCATGAGGAGGCTTCCAAAGGAAGATCTGCCTTGGAGGCCTTTGCCCTCTCACCGGTGAAGGTGTTCGGGCTTCACCGACAGTAAAGAACAAAATGAAAACAAGAGTTTTCAAGGATAGGAAACAGACTGTAGAGAATTCCATCTTTTAGCAAGATAAGCATTTTATTACAGGAAAATGCAATTAAATGCTGTAACTGCCAGCACTTAGATACCAGTAACAGATAGCAATGAAAAGCCCTAACCTAGACTGATTAATTGAATAATCTTCTGTGTTGTCTATATGGCCATATTAAGATATGCTCTCTTGGGCTGATTACCACAAACTCCAAGGCCTGTTCCACTGAGTTTTTCAACAGGAAAATTTCTGGATCCTGGCCCTGCTCTTTAGTGGCACCACGACTGAAATCTCTGCCTTCGTCCTGTCCCAGCCTCGCGCTGGGCCAAGGGAAGGCAGCTGCTGTTGGGCAGGGAGCAGTTCTCGTGCACTTCATCCATGAGAGATCTCCCTTCCCGGCCCCTTGCCATCACCACCTCTTTACTCTGACAATACACCAAAAAAGGGAGCTAGGACCTCGGCCCCCTCCTGCTCAGGCTCGCCAAGACAGCGCACGTCGGCAGCACTCGGAGGAAGGATGAAGGAAGCCCGGGCGCTGCATCCGTCCACGAAGCCGCTCGCAGCCGTGTGACTGCCATGGGCAGAGCAGCCCAGGGGCTGCTCGTCTCCTCCCTCTACACCCCATAAGTATCTGGGGAACCTGCAAGGGGGACCGGACCAGAGATTTCAGCTAATAACACCAGTGGAAGGTCTCCCAGAGAAGGAATTTTGTAGGACAGACCAAGCCCTGAATGCAGACAGCTGGGGAAGAAGAGTGAAGAAGAAACACTGTAATTGTCCCGGAGCTTCAGATTTTGCCGACAAACGAGCTCTTGCTGCCAAGGGCCGAGAAACAAGCAGCGGGCACCGCAGACGCCTCAGTACGAGGTGCCTCGGTGGCCTCCATGGGGTTCCCCTGTTGCTTCCCAGCTCCATTTTGTGCACACGGGGAGCCCCCACCGGCCGCATGCCCCCAGGGGAATACCTAGCACTGGGCACAGAGTACCCATCGTACCAGAGATGTACGTGGGCACATTGGCCAAAGCGAGTACGTCAGGTTAGTTGTTGCTGTTACTGGTGCCCCTTGAAGCTAAACACTGCAAAGGCAGATAATGAAATGACAGTTCCTGCCCCTGGAGCTCACGCTATCATGATTACTACTAACCGGACAACGTTGACGGCCAGTTTAAACAGGCTGTTGCTTCAGCATGAGTGTTTCCTGCTCCTGAAGTTTAAGAGCACAGAATATTTCACAAGGTAAATGGCATAAGTTTTAATTCTTCCATTTTCCAATCCACTATGCTATGTCTAATGTTACTTTTGAAAAACCACAGCAGAACATTCATGGTCAGAGTAAAAGAAATTGGCCCCCAATCATTTTGAGTAGCAATACAATAAAAGAGCGATAGCATTAATAGTAATTAACATTGCAATGTCACACTGAATTGCACCTAGAGTCCAGAGTGCTTTGCAAATATCCCTGAATTTGGGCTCGGAGCAGCCACGTCCCAAGAGAGGGAGAGGGGCATCGTTTCATGCCCCACGTTTTGGCTGTTTAGAAATAATCCTGAATCTGTTGGTATGTCTTACAGAATATGAAAAGGAATGACATGCACTGCGGTGAAGGATGTAGAGGCACTTCAGTCATCGCTCATGCTACCGAGCATTTTTGCAGAAAATACACCTTATGGAGGTAGGGTGGGAGACGACAGTATCTATGGTGTTCTTGAAATTGCCATCAGGTTCACCTAGATTCTTCTCTTATGTCCTTGGCAATCCAGTTAAGATTTGACAGCATTTAAAGATGACAGTGCTTGAGGTAATGGGACAATGCCATAACAGGATTACAGGAAATGTGAAAGAAAGGACGTACGTATGTAATGTCATTTAGGTAATGTCATCTACGAACAGCTTTTGCTTCAATTTTTGCTGACAAAGAAGTCAGTATCACTTATACGATTCCTTTTAAACTCTGTTATCGCCATAAATAGTTTACTTCTTCATGAGAGAACCTTTTAAATACGCCGTTACAGATATTTTCCTCAACTTTCTAGGGGGCTCTGAGAAGGAGCAATTAGAAGGGCACTGTCCAAAGGAAGGTGCCTTCCCCTCGAGGCAACTCAAGATAGCCTGAACTGGGCAGCCAGCATCACAGACTGGCTGAGGTTGGAAGGGGCCTCTAGAGATCACCTGGTCCAAGCCCCTGCTCCAGCAGGGACACCCAGAGCACGGGGCACAGGGCGGCAGCCAGGCGGGTTTGGAAGATCTCCAGAGAAGGAGCCTCCACAGCCTCTCTGGGCAGCCTCTTCCAGGGCTCTGCCACCCTCACAGGAAAGAAGTTCTTCCTCACACACATGGAGATGGAAGTTTCAACACCTTTCCAGCCACACTACAACATTCAGATTTTTTTTAAGATCCTTCCAATGCCTTCGCA
Source organism: Nothocercus julius (assembly GCA_013398735.1). Taxonomy (NCBI): domain Eukaryota; kingdom Metazoa; phylum Chordata; class Aves; order Tinamiformes; family Tinamidae; genus Nothocercus; species Nothocercus julius. The sequence goes on from VZSV01000071.1 coordinate 456,384, forward strand.
GTGTATTGTTGCTCCTCCAAGGCGCCGCGCGCCCCCATCACTCACATCAGCACCACACAGCAGTGCCCTTCCGTGCCGGTCCCCAGCAGGAGCTCGGCCCGCTCCTCCTCGGCCGGCGCGCAGCGGAGCGGAGCCATGGGAGGTGCCTTCGGCTCCACCTCAGCCAGCTCTCACGAGGAGCCCGGCTGCCCACCATAACCAACACACGGCCACGCTGCAGAGCGGGCTTCACGACACCTCAGAATGAAACGCTTGGGCAGATATTTTATTAAAGAAAGAAAAGCAAGCAAACCCTTGTCTGCAGTAGATAGGTTAATTCCTTTAGCGCAGAAACCCTCCCTCCTCAAAGAGAAACCTCTAAAAGACTCAAGGAAGGGTTTCTGGCAATAAATTGCTTGGGTGGAGATACTGGGATGAGCTGACTAATTGTTCACCATTGCTAATGATGAACACAAACACCAAAACCCAGGGGGTGGCCACGAGGTCCCCACTTGCTACCCTTCCTGCGTGATATTTACTCATCTTTTTAATACCTTCCTTTTTCTGAGCAGCAGGTTTAAATTTCCCACCTTGCCTTAAATGTCTCCTCTTCCTTAGCCCTGTTAGAGTAACTGTTGGGAGGAGGAAGAGCCTTTGCCCTTCGTCTATCTATGTGCTATTGGCACGTGAAGCTGCCGATTAGCAGCAACACCCTCCCTAGACAGACAGTCCCCACCCTCGATAAGTACGGTTGGAAACCACAGGAGTTACGTACTCCAGCTAACGCGCTGCGTGTGAGCCCGACAATCTTATCCGTTAAAAAACAGCCATCCAAATCTTCATCGCATTTAGCAACGTGACATCTGCATGTCTAGGCAATGTATTTAACAATAGCTCGGCTTGTAAAAGGGTAGCCACCAGGGCTGCTCATTGCCAAAGATGACAGGCTGCTCGGATGGTGTCAGCACATATTAGATGATCACGCTGGAAGGGAGAAACACGGTGTCTTGTCTTTTTTTTTTTTTTTTTTTTTAATTCTAAAATGACAGCAATCATCGTACTGACTTTCGCTCCCCTTGGTAAACAGTTCAATTGCATCAAAAATACCTTTCCAAAGCACGGAAACCCAATATATTATGGCAAATGCTCTGTATGCATCACATGGTAAACATGACTGCAAACAGCCAAAAAAAAAGAAAAAAGAAAAAAAGCATGCTGCAAAACACAAGCAGAAGGTCTTGGAGTCAGACTGCTCCAGCAATCACGTTAACATAGATCCAAAGTTTCTGCACTCTTAATTACTCACAACACAAGCAAAAGGCTCATTACTGGACAGTAAGGTAGTCTGGATTCCTAGCTGCAGGGCAAGGCACCTCTCCTGGCTTCCTTTCAAACAAGATATGCTTATGTCCTCTTTTAAAAAATGACCACGTTATTTCCTTCTATGGGTTTAGTGCAGGCTCTCCACCGCCTTTGCAGGGAGCACAATTGTCCTAATCGATCCGCATGGGCATCCTCTGCTAATGCGACACTCTGCTAACAAACACGGATACAGCAAAATCCCTCACAAAGTGGTAATATGGGCCCTTGAACAGCACTTCCCAGATGGGAACTGGTCAGCCCTCCAAGCGCCGTCTCCCGGGACGCCCAGGTAGGGAAGCGGCGGCCTGGGAACGGCAGCCCGGGCAGCTGCAGCCCTCGCTCCTGGGCCTGCGCCCCAGCCACCGGACAAGACGAAAAGCTCTCGCTGGGTGAGATCGCCACTGCGATTCAGGACGATTTGCTGAAGCTTATTTAACGTTTCACTGCCGAGGTTGCTAATGGCCTTTAATACCGAGCGTCAGACTCGGGAGCGGGGTTTGCGTAACAGCGGAACTGACGCTCCTGCACAATTAGCAACCCCGCTTAGGACACGGCGCTCGCCGTGCATCCACGCACGCACCGCACTGCGGCCATCAGGGCAGAACGCTGCAAGGCCCGGGCGCCAAAACGGCACCAGCGGCTCGGCACCAGGCACAGCTGGCTGCTGGGCGGCACAGCCTGGCCGGTAACCCCAGCGCTGCCTCGGGACCTTTGGGACAGAAGCAGCAGAATCGCCTACTTCAGTGCTTTTGGGGCTTTTGATTTTACATAGGTAGCTATTTGCATGTTTGCATATGCGTGTGGGTGTGGTTATACATTTTACCTCTATCCTGCTTGTGCACCTGCTGTAATGAGGTACACAGGGGATAGAAGCTTGCAAATACCAGAGCTGGAGGGAAACTGCAAAACTGGCATCTTGGTTTTGATATTTTTCCTGAAGAAGGATCAGCTCTGAAGACCCATTCCTTGGGAAAAATGCAGGTCTCTGATGTCAGGGCAAGGGCTTCCTCTGTTCACTCCCTTCACCTGCCCTTCCTGCTCTTGTCTGACCTTCCAGCCACAGTGGGATCCTGCTGGGAGACGCTGCACTCGGAGCTTCCCCGTGCCTTAGAGACAGACTTGGAGGGCACTGAAGCCAGGGCGGTTCAGACAAATCGCGCCAGGCAGGACCCATCCCCTTGCAGCAGGCCCCGTGTCATCCCGAACACCTGTAATTCCCACTCGCTTCAGGAGTTGTGGCTGTTCAGCAGTTCTCAGGATCACACCTGTACGTGTTTTAACTAGCTGTAGGGGAACAAATGCAGCTGGCCTGCACACCCCTTCCACTAGACGCTCCATATTGCTAAGTACTTGTGCAATTTGCCTCATTTTCCCTTCCTTCCTAAAGCTGAGCTTTCAAAAGCCAGTCTGCTCCGGCTACGCTGCCTGTACTCACCCACCAACACCAGCCAAACCGCCCCTGGCCCACGCACTGTATCACCTGCTCAGGCCTGTCCCCTCACCCAAAGGAAAATAATTAGTAGTAATACTGTAAAATTGCCCTCAGCAATTACTATTTCCTTCTGCTTGCTCTGAAGTTGGGATCTTTAAATTTCAGAGCATATCCCAACAGGAAGCTCAGGAAGAGGCCACGAGGAAAACACGCAAAGCCCTTTGAGGCAATTAGGTGTTTTTAAGCGCAACTCCAGAACTTCCCCCAAAGAAGCCCTAATCGTCTTCACCCCGATGGCGCTTTTCTGAGCACACTGCTATCAGCGTGCCCCACGCCACCTCTAATAACTCTGGAAGCAGAGGAATTACTGCAGCCGCCGAAGAAACGCAGCCACCTCTGGGCTGGGGCACAGTGCTGCACAGCAGCAATCCCCCCTTTGTGGCAGAATTGGATGATTTGGAAATAATGTGCTCAGGCAAAATTTCAGGAATTGGGCTATTGCTGTTAGAACAGGATCAGAAAAATGAGGTTACTGCTCTTGCTGTCCCACTACCCACACTGCTGATGCCGTGTGCTGTTCGCAGGGCCATGTTGCCCCATCCAGAAAGCAGGATCCCATCCCACTCGGTGCCCTACGGACAGGGCGGAAACACCAGTGCCATGGCCACACGTAACCACCCTGGAGCCCCAGGACCGATTCGAAGGAGACTGCACCCTCCCTGACTCACATGATCCATCCGGTTCGGATCGGAGCACCCGGCTCACAAGCGCCGCTGACCCCGGCTAACCCAGCCGAGCTCGCGGCAGCAGAGAGGGTGGCCGCAGTCGGTGACACACATGAAGCAGCCTCGTGGTTTTGAGCTCGCTGTACACAAATGGCTTGCTCTCAGCGGGCCGTCTCTTCAGGACAGCTGGTGGCTCTGTGCTGCTTAGAGAAAAGGCTGCTGCAGGGCTGCCCGCTGAACCTGAAATCTAGGACACCACGCGAGGAGGCCAGGGCAGAGGCAAGCGTGACGCATTTATAAATTATATATCATGAAGGTTTGGGATTTAAGAATTGTTAGGCAGGAATTCTACAGCAGTTTTCTTTCTTTCCTACCTTCCGTCCTTCCTTGATTCATGGGATTGCTGCTTTTCTCTGGGGAAAAACAAGCCCTAAAAACACGCGAATGGTTCTCTGGAGTAAGGAGTCCATTTCTTCACAACCTCAGAAACAGATGCTGAACAGACGCATACTCCTAACTCCTAAAAAACAAAATACCCTGGGCTCTGAGGATGAAGGACACCATGAGGCCCGCCGCAACCCGGACTCCATTTCCACAACCCTGCAAACTTCTCTAAATTCCCAGTCTAATCGATTAGTGGGCAACACGCCAGGCAACCACCAGCAGCACGTCAGAAGACGGGGCCTGCTCTGCGGAGCTACTGGCCTGCCCTGTGTCACCCCTGCGACGTCCTCTCTCTTTTCCCCGGCTGCAGAGCACGGTGGGAATATTGGCCTCTACAAGCAGCCACCTTGACAGCGTGCTCAGAGTACAGCCAGGCAAACCCCCACCTTCATACCCCACTAGCCTCTTTTCAGCATCCTTTAATGCTGCATTGTACAGCTGTAGGTGTATTGTTTTGTGTATTTATTACCTGGAAAATACAGTATTTTGATCTCTAAGACTTCATAGGATTGGCTGCTACTCCACACTTAAAACACTGATCTGGAAATGAGTCTTACACTCATATTCAGATACTTTTGGAAACCTATCATCTTCTCCATCGGAGACGCAAGCTCTTGTTGGTTGTGGGGATCTGGAATAATCCTGTTGGCTTCACGGATGCAACTGCAGGCTGACAATGATGGAAACGCAAGCAGAAGTCAGCCCATAGCCCCCATAACAAGACAATTAGTTGCTGTGGCAACATTTTTGACACCACAGACAGCATTTTCATTTAAAATGCAGCACAAACAGCTGGACCAAAGCTTGTCTTAAGATATAAAAATAAATTCTAGAGGCCTTCAGGCAGGAAAAGCTTGGACCATGCAAAGCCAGCAGGACCTCTGCTGAAGTTAACGGAGTGACATGGATGATGCAAACCAGGCACAACAGGGCTTCTGTCTGAGGAAGAGCGGAAGAAGAAAGCCTAAAGAATGGCGTAGCCCTATGGGAGAAAGTTAGGCTAAAAATCCCCCTATAAAAGGGAGCCCTCAACCCTGTGAGCTGCTTAGAAGAATCTTTTTCCTTTTATATTTGATCTTGGCTCCACCAGCTTCTACTTCCTAATCAGGAAGTTTCTTTCTGCCTGCACTGTGATAGTTTAGATGTTGGTTTAAGGATCACAAAATGCAGATTTTTTCTTTAGTGATTCATTTGGGATCTCTTTACTTTCTGACTTTTCAATCAGGGAGCGCTTAAACCACCTTTTCAAGTCTTACGTGGGAGCTAGGATTGCTAGTAGGCTATCGCGTAATCCCACGACTCCAAGAGCTTTAAGAAAACCAACAGGTGCTGAGAATCATTATAAAAATCATCAAAGTTAGCAAACCTGGACCACACACCTATACATTTTTTTTTTTTTGACTAACTTCCAGTAGAACAGGCAGGGAACGATTTATGTTCTATGTCCAGTGCAAATCCCCTGCATTTGATCCTGCAGCCCCCAGCATAAGTGCATATCGTGCTTGCACCTCCCAGCTCCTTGGTTGAGGGGACAGTCATTATTTTCTCACATGGAGCCCACTGCAAAGTCCAGGCGATGGAAAGACTCCCACATCTAGCAGCAGCCTTTAGGTCAGTCCCTTTGGGAGCAATCCAGGTGAAGAGTGACACTGCAGGCAGACAGGGGATGAAATTACCCAAATTCCTTGGGCTACCTCTGTACCATCCCTGCAGGTGGGTACGAGCTTCTCTGTGCACACTCGGAGCCCCTGCAACCTCTCCCCGCCACCGCTCAGAGCCAGCCTGCTGCCAAGCGACTGCATAAATTCAGTGCTAAGCCTGAACTGATATTCCAGGCCCTCGGCAGGGCTTATCAGCCCGGGCTCCGTCCTGCAGCGGCTCAGCACCTCCCCGGTTCCCGCGTCCAGGCAGCTCAGAGCGCGAGCTCAGCGCGCTCGCGTACGCTGCCAAAACGTACGCGAGCCGTAAGCAGCATGCCTCAGAGCCCCTGGAAACCCGACAGCTCAGTGTGTTGTAATAATGCAATTCAAAAGACTATTGGAATTGTATAAATATTTGTACAGACACTTATCACTGTGGCAGTCAAATAGCAGGCCCTTTAAATCAGCTGATCTGCTTGAAGTTCTTGCCTCAGTTTGCAAAGTCGACTAAACAAAATCATGCAAGCCCCAATGCAGTGATCTATATACTGTAACATAAAGCTCTGTTTACATAAATAGGCTCCATCCTCTAACATCTTTACTTTCTGGGTGGCTGTCAGCAAAATGAAATAAAAAATGGAATCAGATTTCCAGCCTACTAAAAGAACATGAGCAGGACGCACATTTTAGCCAAGGAATTAATTAATTATTATTAACACAATGAATGCTTGCTAGGAAATGTTTGTACTTTGCAGTTGTAATTAAATATTCTCACTCATGCAGCTCTCAGCCTTCATAAATTAGTATTGCATTTTATAGTCCAGATTTTTTTTTAATAAGAAAATATATTCACATTGAGCTTTTCATTTTCTGATGGCACCAAAAGGCAGGAGAAGGTCTCTTAATATTCATGCCCATTTTCCTACCTAAACAACTACAAATATTTTGCTCAGTGGCACACACAGTTTTCATAAAGTCCGCTGTCATTCTTGCTCTAGTGCAAGCTACATCTTGAGGAATAAATTGGGTCCTATCACCCTTCCTCGTGTGAGGAGGATCCTCACCCTACATTTGCACTAGAGCTGTGTTCTGCTCCACGAGCAGAACATGAGTTTCTTGATGAGGCCGATGCATAGGTTCCCACACAAGGCACCTCTCCTCTAAATCAGTGGGAAAAACCATTCAAGCAAGGGCTTGCCCCAGTGTAAAGACTGTAACATCTAACTCTAATGAAGGACCAGTTTCTAATCCTTCAGGCCTACATCTTGCTCTCCTCGAGAAAAGTCCCATTAGCTTCAACAATCTGCTTGCAGAAAAAGAGGGCCTTCCCAGCACAAGGGTAGAAAAATCTGGCCCTAAGTCTCCATGAAGTGGGTCAAAAAATGCATAGGTTTAATGCTAATTTGGAAAGAAAGCCCCTGAGACATCATGTAATTCCACTGCCTAGATTCTATCACTTTTACCCACAATGAGCAAATGCCACAAGAATGGAGGGGACTAGGCACAAAGCAAAAGTCTTCTCGACAGCTTGTAAAGAAACCGGATTCTGTTCCTAACTCATGGACTCCTTGACTGAGCAAGGATCAGAGCTGTGGAGTCCCAGCTCTCAATCTGGATAATTAACCACGAGACAATGTGAACTTCACCTGCCTCACCCCTGCTGGAAAAATAAAAGGCACTGAGGCTCGGGTTCAGGGATTTGTTTTTAATCTTCTCTTTACTTGGAGATGGACACATGCAATCACTCCATTTTGTCATCACAATCCATAGCTGATTTAGCTAATATTCCATTCCAGCAGGAAACATCTTAACTCTGAAGAACTGATGATTGCCCCAGCAATCAGTTGTTCAAATAGTTGAAAATTAAGACTATTGCACACAAAGTAAATTAAGTAATTTTCTACCCTCCCAGGGTCTTCCAAGTCTATCGGATTTCCCACAAATGATATGTCATGCTGCCTCATTACTGTAAAGAAAATACAGCTCTGCGAGTCCTTTAAGTGGACTTAAAGATTCAGAAAAACAAAACAAAACAAAACTTAGCAAAAACAGATCCCCCCAAATGAAGCAAGGAGCAGAAGACCATCACAGAGCATGTTTATCTGTTTCCATGCTTACGTCTCATGCCTCAGGTGGCATAAACCTCTGCAAATTCCAAAAAGGGTGTACAAGGCCGTTCTCTATGATGCCAATTTTGTCAGTCAGAGTCCAGACTGCAACTGTTTTGTTCACAATGATGCCAGCAGAATCAGGTGTGAAGAAAAATGTTCTTCCCTTTAACAACACTGCAATCTGCTCCCAAAGCAGGTATCAACTCAGCATTCTTAATACAGTAGTTCTGTATCTCTGTCTCATTCCTAAAATAAGTAAACAAACCAGGTTTTAGGCTGTGAGTGATCATTTTAAAATAAGCATTTTGAACTCCGTCTGCAAACATTTATACTGAAATGCTATCAGATGTACTGTTAGCCTTAGCCATTAAAATAGTCCTTCAGCACTGGGATGGTACTGTGCAACTTCATGCAGATCACTGGATCCCTTCCATCTTGACTTATACATCTCAGAGAGATTTTGTTCTCAAGCCCAAACAAGCTGGAATCATTCCCAAGCATTTGGAAACCTAGAGCAGAGTAATAACTACCCTGCATTATGGTAATCACCTGGTAGTGGCTGCTGTAACTTAAGTTTATGTTCAGACTTTCAGTGTTACCTCCTGTTTTCAACGTTAAAACTTTCTGAAAGTTTTTCCTTTGCAACAGAAACTCTGCCCGGTTGGTCCCAGGCCAGAGGTGAGCTTTCGTAATCAGAAAGGGGGAGGAGAAAAAAAAAAAAAAAAAAAAAAAAAGGTCTGTTATTTGCAGCTAAAGAGAGAGGATGGGAAAAACCCACTCACAGAGCTTTAATTTAAGACAGTTAGTCACAAGTTGCCAAATGACCGAACAAACGGTCTCCCCATGTTCACATGCAAATCAAGCCCCTTCAAGAATGCAGATTTGTGGGGAAAGAGAAGAAAAGAAAGCAAATGCAGTTAACAGAGTTGAACATTTTTCATATACACTTCAAAGCACATCCTGTAAACACTTTTGGCTGTACTTTTTAGCAGCCTCTGGGTGGCAGGACCTCCAGGGTAGGACCCCACCTCAGAAGTGCATCAGAGTGCACAGATCCCATATCCAGACACACAGAATCCACCTTTGATCTGAAAGATGGAGGAGAAAATGGAGATCTTGGGTATCTCCATCTTGAGGCCTTCCTACAAAGCCTGATTTTCCAGAAATGCCAACCACCAATGCTCTGAATGTCAGGTTCATTAGAGGCACCTCAACTTGATAACCTGTATCTTAACATCATTTGTTCTTTCAGGAAGGTTTTCTAAATGACTTCCTGAGAACATCCACAGTCATCGCTTGTCTTTCAATTTCCTTCACACTCACAAGACAGAGATCGACCAGAACTCACTGGACAATTCACCTCCTGCTAAGCTTTGTGGCCCATCAAGGTTCAGAGACAACTGTGATGAGGGTCCCAACCACCTGGTTCCCACTGATCTGAACAGCAGCATTTCTAACGATTTCATCAGGAACAGAAGAGGGTCTGACTATTTGGTGCCAGCAAGTTGTGGCTTAGCAGTAGGCTAGAGAGCTCTCAATATGCCAAGCAAGAGGGAGTGAAGCAGTTCCTTGGAGAAACTGCACCCTGCAGATCAAATCCTTGCTACTGGAGTCAGGTACCGCAGGGCTTCTCCAGGGGGTTTCACTTCAGGAAAATGTCCAGCCCGTCCCAGTATTTGCTGCAGGCTGAAGCGTCCAGGACAATGACTGGTCCTGCAGGCAGTCTCAAACTGTATGTTTGATTTCAGGCCACCAGACCACAGCTTGGCTGAAGTATAGTTCTCCTACACCAGCAGTGTAGCTGTGCAATCAGGTGAGCCACTCCTGCCACACCAAGCTACTTGCTAACGTAGACGCAGTGTCTTCCACCGGCACTACGACCAGGTGTAAAAAAGGCCAGAGGATGAAACTTGGGTCACACGCAAAGCCCAGATAAGAAGGTACAGGCTCAGGGAAGCAGCCTGTAACACTGTGTAGCAGAACACTGCTGCTGCTCAGCCACCTGCCAGAGCCCGGGCTCCTATAAAGGCTGGCGGGTGCCGATCTGCAGAGTGACACCTGCCTGTCCCCATACCCCTGCCTCAGCCATGCCTTAACTGGGGAAAAGTATTAGGCCCAAGAGATCACAAACCCAGCAAAGCTGCAATTTGGAAAAAAAAATCTCTTACTTAATCATCCCAACATGCATAAAGACCAGGAAGAGTGTCTGACTCCCCACTCACATGGGTATCTGCAGAACGGATGGCAACTGGCAGGGCTGAGCTCCAGGTCTTCTTCCCTTACTTGTTTGTGATGTGAAGGCCTGAGAATTGCCAGGCATCTGCCTGCAACCAGCTTATCTTCTAACGCTTCCCACTGCCTGGCTGTTTAGGTCTTGGATTTTGTTGAGGATTTAAACACACAACTCTGAAAACCCTTAACAGCATTATCCAGCATCAGCTCCAACAGCCCTGCAGGGCAAGGGTCACCTCTCAGTTTACTTTGGACCGCCAAGACCCCTAACACACAGGCAGAAGCGCCCAGAAGTGCAGTGAGATGAGTCCAGCTGCTAATTGGGAACGCATTTTCCTGGGGCAAACAACCCTCTTTCGGACACCACGCATGCAGCGGCTCCAACGAGGAGATGTGGTCTCCTACTGCAGCCCTGCTCTCCCCTCGCCCTTCTCCCCACCTGCCTTTCCTTCCCAGGTCCCGCTCCAACCTCCCCACATTCAGTTGGAGAGGAAAGGAGATCGCCAAATATCTCGACACAGGAATGTTGCACACGCTCTAACTTTCCTCTGGCTCCCCCTTATCTGTCTCTGAGCTGTGATAAAAATCAACCTCTGACCTCCTGCTGCTTTTATTTATATTAGTGTTTTCTTCTGAAACTAGAGCTCGCAGTGCTGCAGACCCCAAAATGAGCTAGAGATCCCAGCAGAAATGCAGCTGGGGAGAGGAGCGTTGCCACCTCCTCGCCTTTGGCGAGTATTTTGCTTGGAGCTCAGAGCGTTCAGAAGCCACTGGCATAAGCAAAACCAAACAGCCTAAGAGCAGTTTTTCCTGCCCCTTCCCAAACAAGCCTGCTATTCTCGGGCACTGTCAGACTGAGGAATTTCCCTCCTCACTCTCCTAGCCATACATTATTGGAAAACGTTTACACCGAGGATTAAATCTACATCTGGGCTGGGAAGCGCCTGCTTCCCGGCGTCCTGCCGGCAGGGGCCGGCCCCTCGCCCGCCGCCTCGCTCCGCGCCAGCCCGCGGCGCCCTCTCACCGGGCACTCGCCCTCGGCCCCACACGCGGGCGGTCCAACCCAGGGCGAAGGCCAAGACGAGGCGCGGGCAGAGCCGCGAGGGCGCAACCGGGAGACTCTGTTCCCAGTGCCCTCGGCCCAGGGCCAAGAACAGCCGTCTCGGCCAGCACTAACAACCCGTGCTTCAGCCCCGCGCGCCACCACAGCGCCGGCGCCTTCGCTCTCCCTCGCCCCCTCTCCGCGACCAGGTCGTTGCTCGGCTCAGTCCTCACGGCAAAGTCTTAGCTCTTTGTGCCGTCGGAAAAAACGTCCCCGTTTCTCCCCCAAAAACACTTTATACAGTTCCATTTTTCTGTCAGTAGACTTGAATAACATTTTAAATGCCAAGATTTATACGCAGACGCTTACAAATGTATGCCGCTATAGCCCTTGCAAAAGTATTTGCAACCTAAACATTCAATTAATATAATTAAATTGCTACCTGACAGTATTACCTAATTTAACGTGGGATCTGTGCTATTGAAAAGCATGTGTCTTGTAGCACTTCGACTGGCAAGACATGTGATAAACAGACCTATAAACATGTTGGCTCAACTGAGCTGTTTAAAAATAAATTAGCAAACTATAAAAATAAACAGTAACATACATATGTACTCAATTATGAACTAACTCTAATTTTTGTTCTGAAATACTGTCTTTGACCTTAGTCATAAACAAGCACTATTAAAAAAACATAATATCTCAACAGACAGAAGGGCAGGGATTAAATGCTCATTGAGCGCCACAGAATGCAAAATAAGGGATGAAAAGAAAGCGGAAAAGAATGAGAAGAAAAAGAGTTCACCCTTTATTAAATGCAGAAACCTACACTGACTGCAAGTGTTAAAGTCAATTATATTAGAACAGAAAAAGTTAAAACCTAGCAAAGTGCTTCCACCGCTTCGAAAGCTTAAAACCTCCTGAGATGAGGGGGAAAAGCTCTTGTGGCACAAAGCCCACAGACCGTGCTCCATCCATCCATCCATCCATCCATCCATCCATCCATCCATCCATCCACCGAGAGCTCTCGTAAAAGAAGGGGGGGACACCGCATTACGATGGCCACTGTATCTTCTAAAGGAAAATCGTGGCTGCCGCCGCTCTGCAGCTAATGGCAAAGAACCCTTCCCACCCTGTCCGCAGAGCTGCTACCTGCAAACCCTTGCCTTAACTTGTGGTGCAAACAGAGCATTTTTAACACGCTCAACAGAAGAAAAAAAAAAAAAAAACACCAAAGGCAGCCACCCTCTTCTGCTCCATGGGGCACATGCCCATCTCGCACGTGAGCGCTGCTACATCGCATCTTTTTGAGCACAGCTCTTGCTCTGTTTTTCCGTACACAGACGGCCCCCGAGATCAACCTCCCTGCTCCTCCTTCGGGCAGGACCGCGGTGGGGCCAACGCTGCCCTTTGCAAGCTGACCGAGGGCTTTCCGTGCCCCCTTTTCTCTTCCGCCTGCACACAAATGTCTGCCGTCCCCTGAAGCAACGGTTAGATGCTGCTCCGCAGGAACCACTCTCAGTGAGCAGCCGAACGGTAACGAGCAAAAAGCATCCACGGAAATGAGAGCTGATCACAGGGTTTCCATATATCCCCAACTCTTCTACACACACTTCGGAATGGAGCGGCACCTCCCGTACGTCACGGCCACCGCAGCTCTCCCTCAGCCACCTTTTGGAGGCTGGTACCTGGCACGCACGGCACAGCGAGACACAGGGAACGCGGCTCCCGCTCGCACAGTCTGCTCCCTCCCTCCTCCTCCGCCACACAGCTGGAATGAGCCTCCGTCCCGCAGACGCTGCCGCAGCCCGGAGCGCCATTCAAGCAGAGAGGATGTGTCCTCCGATAAACACCAACAATAAAGTTGGAATAAAATACATAACAAATAAGTTGAAATTTAAAGAACATGCCAGTTTGAAAACGTGTGTCATTTTCTGACCGTCCTCCCTGTTCTGTTACCAATAAAACATGTAAAGATACTATTCATGCAGACATAAAGTGCTAATGGCTACCTGTTAACATGTTTCACAATGCTAATATTTTTGTTCCCATTCTGACAGTTCTCTTTTTGTTATTTTAAGCCTACGGAGCTCTACTCTGGGTTGAAGCTGAAGGCTTCAAGAATTACAGTCCATATAAACTGCACAATTAATGGCACCATTTCCTTACACATTGCACCATTTCATGGACACAATCTTCCCTCAGTCAAGCTATTTTCCAAGCTGTAATAAGTTGGAAATGCAGAAGCACAGAAGGAGCATGTAAAGAACTGTAATACATTACTGAAAAATACCATTAACTTTTTTCTGAGTCCAGTGCAAGCTGTGTGTGTTTGAGGGGTGACAGGAAGGGAAAAATTAATGTGAATGACAAAATCCAATACCCTAGAACAGACACTTTTAATGACTTAAGGAGGAAAAACAAAACAAAACAAAAAAACAACAGCAGCCATTCCCAGCTAACTTAAGCAACGGGTCTTCAGGGCTAGATTGTTAGCTGGGGTAAATAGGCCAGGTTCATCCCATCTGATTTACACCACAAAGTGTTGCCCTAGGCCTAACTACATAGCATTCGCCAGTCCTCCTGGATGCTGGAAGAAGGAATGAAACTCCTTGCGCATTCACCTTAGCAGCTGCTGGCTACAGTGGAGTATCTTGCAAACATATTCACTCCCATATGCTTTCCTCATTTCCAAAAATGCATTAGACAAGTGTTTGCACTCCCTTATGTGACTATATATTGAGAATAATACCACTGAAACCGATGGATTTACACCAGGTGAAGAGCTACTTGTGGAAGAAGAAACTGGTCCCTTGTGACGTAAAACATCACCATGGGTCACAGTGGTGATCTGATTTTCTGTGGGACGTGGCAAGAACAGAAGTTCTCTGGTCTTGAGAGCTATCACAGTTCTTGGAGACACCCAACTACCTGGAGCATAGGGGAGCTTTGTCCACTTAGGATGGTTCCTATTTCCAGCGTTGCAACTGTTTATTACAACAAATTAAGAGCGGTAACATCTATTACCAGATGGCATTGCAGGGAGATTAAGCAACACAATTTATCTAATGTAACAATGAACTGCAATGATACTACCTCCAAAGTCCCATTTCAGGGAAAAAAAAAAAAAGAAAAAATAAAAAAAAGAAACAGTAAGCCAGTAACCAGGAAGGATGGCCATAATCCAAAGGAAGAAAAAGAAATGTTCCAGTCCAACCCCATGGTGCAGGAAAAATAAGACAAGAGAATATATTAGGGGAAAGGTAATTCCCTACTTGCATCATTTCTTCTGCTCTTTTCAAAAGACTCTCACACTAGGCAGGCCAGAGAGAAGATATTGCTTCAGGTGGACCTCTGGTCTGAGCCACTATGGCTATTCCTACACCTTTTGGAAAAAAAAAAAAAAAAAAAAAAAAAAAAAAAAAAAAAAAAAAAAAAAAAAAAAAAAAATAAATAAAAAAAAAAAAAGCTCTATAGCGCAAGTAGCAGACGGGAAAACATAAACAAGGGTTGCTTTACTCTGTATGCCTTGCGCGTCTGTCACCTGACAGGCAGTACCACCGCCGACTGCAGCATTGCTAGCGTTGAGGTTGGCTCATCTGCAGACCCCCTAAAGCCAAGTGATGCTACACGCAGTAACAGCAAGCAGCTGGTGTATTCAATGACAGACACAGAAGGGGTGACAAAGGCTCTTCTCACATGGATAGAGACGTGGAAGGGACAGAACAACTGTAGCTGGATCTTCTCTTCCATGGGGTCACCCCCTCCCACCCATCATATTGCAGCTCGTCATCCTCTCATCCTCACCGCACCTTTTACCTCCAAGGAGGCTGACCCATCCATGCAAACAGCTCAGCACAAGGGCACAACTGGAAAACCCAGCGCCCCGTTTCTCCGCGCGCTCTCCGGAGCCACGGGCCGGGCCTCCGCCGGCCGCCGCCAGCACATCCCCAGGGTTGCGCCTCGCGGCAGCACTTTGGCTCAGCCTCTCACGCGGCTAATGCTGCTCCGAGGATCCTGCCCGAGAGGGGAGGTCTAACTCCCAAAGAGAGTCGTTAGCCAGAGGGTGTTTACTTAAAGCGAGTCCGCGTGGAGCCCGCGAGTCTCGCGGCGCCTACCGGACAAGCCAAGGCGGAGGGAAGCGCGCGAGCGAGCGCCCCGCGGTTCCAAAGCAAAACAAGGCGGGAGGCTGGCGACGCAGACAGCATTTTAGAGGGAGCGTAAGATAAGAGGAGGTGGAGTTTCCTGATAAAGAGGATTTCCCTGCTCAAATATCAAAGGATTCCCACTAAGTGAAGGGGGGAGAAGGGGAATTACATCAGGCTGAGGCACACTTTCTCTTTTACACTCCGACCTGCCAGCGTGGGGCTCCTTGATGAGGATTTAAAGGCCCACCGTAAGGCTCTGCTACATGGAGCCACGCAGAAAGCCCTGGCAGACCAGGCCCTGTGGGCTCGCGGCGCAGCCCCAGCTTGGGCTCCCCCGTCGCCTGCGCTGGGCTTCCCGAAGGTGCCGAGCTGGCTCCGCCAAGCCAGCACGTCGCATCTGCACCCTGTCAAACCCGGGCCTCGTCACGCGCGCCCGGGCCTCTGCCCTCGGCAGTGCCTCATGCACTCTCTGGCAGGCCGGCGGCGGCGACACGGGCTACACGCGGCCATAGGGAGCCCCAAGCGCTGAGGCGGCGCCGCGGGCTCCACACGGCCATGGGGAGCCCCGAGCGCCTTGTGGTGGCAACGCAGGCTCCGCACAGACATGGGGAGCCCCGAGCGCGGAGGCGGGGATGGGGCTCCGCACGGCCACGGCGAGCCCCGAGCACCTTGCGGCGGCGCCGCGGGCTCCACACGGCCACGGCGAGCCCCGAGCACCTTGCGGCGGCGCCGCGGGCTCCACACGGCCACGGCGAGCCCGAGCACCTCGCGGCGGCGCCGCGGGCTCCGCACGGCCTCGGTGAGCCCCGAGCACCTCGCGGCGGCGCCCACACAAGGCTGGCGCTCTCCAGACTTCACCGACAGCAGCGTTCCCATCCCACGCACAAACAAACGGGTGACGAGCAGGTGGCAGAGGCGTAACATATGCTGGAGATGGTTAGAGTGATCTACGAGCTTCTTTTGGTTATAATGTTCCATTAATGTGACATTTATGTGTAGTAATATAATACTGCTCACTTACAAGCACCTATATCAGCCAGTTACTTTTTTCCTGAGTACAATGAATGGAGCGGCTGATGAGGAGGATTTCAGCGTGGCCAAGGACCCCACACAGCAGGGCACGCTACGTGCAGGCAACAGGCCAGGAGGAACCGCGGCTGAACACAGCCCGCGCGCTCTGCGGCACGGCACAGAGCGCCGTCACCACCACCAGCCGCGGCCCCACGCACGCAGGCGCCCGCGACGGCCCTGCATCCCGCCCGCCCGGCTCGATGCTCTTTGCTTGTGGGAGAAACGGTAGAGACGCAGCGAAACTCCCTGGGGACGCTGCAAATGCGATCTGTTCAACTGTTTTCTCCAGCTTGGAGATTCCCCTCTTAAAAGCTCTGCTAATTGCTGCTCTATCCTGCAGGCTTGGCTCATGCAACACGCTGCCATTTCCTCAGGTCTCCAGAGGAGCAACAAAATGGTGATTGCTTCCACCCCTCGGAGACACACACATCCCAGGTCCAAGTCTATGGTCACTCGTGCCATTGGGAGAGTAGGTGAAATGCTCTCAGTATTTCTGTAGCACCTTCCCCATCTCTGCTTCCCAACTGCACCGAGGAGAGGTGCCTCCATGCAACCGTATTTCTGATCAAGTGTGCGATGCCCTGTCCTCCCAGTGGGCTGGAGAGATGCACGGCCACCTGTGGCCAAGCAGGCCCTTGCTGCTTGCAAATCTCTGTGCCTGCGCAGCAGGAAAAGCTGGGAGAAGCTCCCTCCTTAGAAAAAGGGCAACACAGAGGCAGAGCCAGGTTGGGCCCAGTCGTGAGCGAGCAGCCTTGCTGGCATCATGCATGATTTTATAGCAGACAGGGTTGTGCTTTGAAACTAAATGCACCTTTAATGCCACACAGGCCTAGTAAGGCCTCCCCTCTTGTTATCCTGATTTACAAACATTACTGAAATGGCCCGGAGAATAAACTGTCTTGCAACTGCTTCCTGTATCCCTAGCAAATGACTTGTTTGGGGCTTCTGAACTCTCTAATTTATTTTGCCCCTACGTTTTCGTCATTCATCTAGTCCCTTCATAAGGGCGCTCCGAACGCTGACACTTCAGGAAAGGTCTAACATGTGGCAACCCTTACACGGCCCCATGAAGTGGAAGGCCCAAGGGTAAACGCTGAATCTTCCCTGGACAAGCACAGGATAATCCATCTCGTCCCCTCCTCCCACCCGGAGCACCACAACTCCTCGTGCTGTTGTCTCCCTCCATTTGAGGAGAACACAACGATGAGGATGGCAACAAAGAGGTGAGCAGAGACACGGCCAGAACCGCGGCCCGCGCGGCCAAGGCGCAGCTGCGCGCGACGCAGCGGCTCCCTCCCAGGAGCTTGCTCCCGCCTCGCTGCCCATCACAGAAAGCACCTAAGACATCAAGGGGGCTGCGCCAGTCGACAGCAAGAACATTAAGAGCGGACAGCGCGCCACACGAAGCTGGTTGAATATGGGCTGTGGTAACGCCATCCAGATAGCAGCAGGGAGAAAAAAATAAAAAATAGAAAAAAAATTGGCAAGTTTCACGCCTGAGGAAAAAAGAAGGAATGAAATCACAATTTAGTGTCTGATCCAAAATCCAAGTCAACAGAAAGTGTTCAGTATATTTTGGCACGGCATTTCATCGTTTGAGCGCATGCTGATTAGAAAATGAACAACTGAAGGCATTTCACTCCGCATTCCTAGTGAATTCAGCTGACAGCTTTTAGCATTTAAGAATAAATGCAGAAAGTATCACAAGAAACTATTACTAGCCTTTTGCTAGATGCCTGGAAAACTAGAAGCAGTAGCTAGTATTATAGGGAAAAAATGAGGAAAGAGAAAGCATCACTGAAGGGCAAACAGACTGCACAAACAGCAAACTCCTACCAGTAGATTAAAACCACGTCACCGTATTTTACCGACATTTTGCATTTTACACTACTCAGGTCCTGTACCTTGAAATATGCGCATGCAACCAGAGCCACGACATCAGCCCTTTAAAGACATGAGCAAGAGCGGCAGACGAAAAACATGTTGGAACGCTTACCGCATCCAGTGCCAAAAATGTGTCTCTAACCTGTAGGAAGAAATGGGTGTGGAGCGCCTCACAGAAAGATCATTGCACTCGCAGGGCACAGTATGGGGTCCCCCCGCTCAGCTTCTCCCCTGTAAAAAAAACATGGCTAAAAGATCACTGAGGAGCTGAGCTGCCTCTCTCAATCTTGGGGAAAGTGCCTACAGCTGCATGGAAAAATGAGTGGGGAGTCACTTAAATCCTTTCTGACTGGTGAAGATTAAGGCCACTTTGCTGTGGCCAGGTGTGAGCCCAGTGCTTGGCAGAACACTGATGCTTTTGGAGGTGTTAAGTGACGCTCTGGGCATCAATGGGCCATTCTGCGCGGAGACGGAAGCGCACATGGAGCATGGACGCGTTTTGCTGGAATGGGAGCGTAGGGCACAGCTCCCTCTGCTCCGGGGTGTGTTTGAGCAGCCCTCGGTCGGACGGCTCTGCGGAGGTTTGTTGGGACTTGTCCCATGCGCGGCTTTGCAGCACAGAGCTCCTGAGACCAGTAGTCAGTTACCTTTCTTCACGTCACTCAAGCGCTGTTTTTTTTTTTTTTCTCCCTCATCTCAACAGGGCTAGTGGAGAAGAGTCAGAGCTGCCAGCCAAAATCCCTTATCCTCTTGCCTTGCTGAGCCCCGTGCTCCTCCCTAGCAGAGGAGTGCAGCACTGAAATGCCTCTGAACATGTGCAAAGAAGGTGTTGGCCCCACTTCTGGTCTCCAGTTTTTAATGTTATCCACACTCTGATGGCTCTGAAAATTAGCAGATGCTGCCAGTTTCTCACAAATGCCTTACTAAATTATTCCGAAACAACAGCAAAAACAAACTGGACAAATAATGAAATTCAAGGAGATGCCTTTCTTTCCAGTTTCAACATTTAGAAAAAAAAATAATTACAGGTTTTTGTTAATTTAAGGAAATGCTTCACATTTTTCTCCCATCAGACATAAGGTGTGAATTATGCAAACAGTATCTGAATGTGACTGGATTATTTACATACTGTAGCACTAACAACTAATGTAAATTCAGGAGTTATGGAATCAAAAACTGGGCTTTCCAAGAGCTTCTTAGAAAGAACAGGCATCCAGAGCAAAGCAAATACTCTGCCAGACCCACACAGACATCGCTGGTCCTACTTTTGAAAGAGCTTGGAGCAGGGATCTACCACCGACACAAAGTGAAGCACCATGTGGCCCGGACAAAGCACTTAGTAAAAGCCTTCTTCTCACTTCTGGGTTCACAAAATACCACAGGCAAAAGGGACTTTCAATACTAACACACATTTCAAAGTAACACTTCTTATGTTCGGTCACGATGATTAAAACTATGAAACGTATTATCCACTCAGTGCAAATTCCTATCAGTGAAATGTGTAGGTAAAGTAAGCACACCTACAGATGTGCAGAGAAATCTATACAAATCCACAGACCTGCATAGAGTAATCGATCTTGACACAACACTAAATAAAGTTATAAATAAGATAATGCAGGCAGATACTCGTTTTCAACCGAGGTTGTCCAGCTGCTGCACAGTTGTTGATAATTTAAACCTAAAAATCTTCGTGTGAGGTGCATATTGTAATTAGTGCAGGGCATATAATAGATATTTTTTATCTGGTTGCCAGACAACTCCATGGGAAAAAATCAGTTTGCACTGAAAAAAAAAAAAAAAAAAAAAGGTTTTGGTTTAGAGACCAAAATTTTTCTGAATTTCTCTTCTTTTTTTTGCCAGCCAAAGCTGCTCCTGAATTCTCTCACAGATTGAGTACTACTGAATCACAGTTTCCAGAGAATATATTACCCACCAAAAATGTGCTCAGTTTTCAGCTGAACAAACGACCACACAGTGAAATTAAGAGATCAAATCCTAAACCATCAGCTAAGCGCACTTCAAGCTGAATTGAGTTGTCTCTGACAATAGGCACACAGTGAATTAGGAACAGTGCCAGGAACAGAACACGGTGGGATGGGAGTATCGCAAGGTCCTGCAAGCCACCTAATGAGGCTTCCTCCACCTGGACCAAGGCTGTGGAGGGGGCTCGACCTCTCACACATCCTTGGCTCGTGCAAGCCACACATACATATGCTCGTGTACAGAATAGCTCATGGTCACACGGTGGGCTTTGGTGGGCAGCCAAACCGTGGTGGAGTTTTCAGCACCCAAATGCAGCACCTGCACGCAGTCCATATTTTTCAGTCACTACCTTTGTACTTTCTACTGCTTTCCAAGACACAAGATTTCTCCAGGCATTCCTGAACAGGCTGAGCTTTAACTTTCCCTAGTAATAGATTGCATAGAAAATAGAACTAAAAAATCTTCCACGCACCTTTCTGTCCTTAGGTGAAGATGTCATTTAGCCTTGAAGTATGCAAACTAATACAGAGATATACGGGGAAAAAATTACATTTGCTTATATCAGTTATCGAACCAAAAGCCGTAAGAAAGATGTGAATAAATTCAAGAGGAGGATTGCATTTTAATTCAACAATTATCCTTTTCAGTATCTGCTCTTTCCTGTTAGTTGCACCAGTTCGACTCAAGGGAGCGTGTGGGCTGCATCCCACCAGCTCCAAGCTGAACCTTGCGCTCGTGCCTCGTGAAGTCCAGCACCTCAGGCCTTGCACGATTACTGGTCTGATGCCTCACTTCAGGAGGGCAAGGCGCCAGCCGCCCTGGAACAGTATCATCCTGCTAAAGAGAAAAATATCTCTTGACATTAACAGCCTTGCCGATTATTGGCCAGTCTCTACCCTTGCCTTCTTGAAGAAGGTTATTGAGAAAGCAGTTTTGGAACAGGTCCAGTTGCATCTTGATCTTGCAGGGTGTCTTTGATCCCTATCAATCTAACTTTAAACACAGAGGCTGTTATTACTATCTGATAGCTAACAATGCCCTTCAAGCGGTGGATGTCAGTGAGGTGTCTCCCACCATGAGTTTTTTCCATTAATAGCTGTCCCGGAAGAAGTAGGCCTCTAGTAGGACCCTCTTTTTGAACTCCTTCCCCACTCCACTTCTGTTTGGGATGACCATCGGCTGTGTCACCCACCCGCTGCAGCGTTTTGTGACTACTGCAAAACCTGAGACTCTCCTCCAGGGCTAGAGGCCTTGTGGTCTGCATAACGCCTGTGGCTTTTCAGCCAAGACCGAATCAGAACAAGCCAGGCCTCGCAGCATAGGGAACGGATTCCACCAACAAGCAATCAATACGTAAATTGTATTCATCCCAGGCTTCACGTGGAAGTGTTGAATGGACACACTAAAGCCACCATGAAGAAGACCAACACCTGCCACCAGGCGTTTCAGACCACTGCCCAAATGCTCTCCAACAGAGCAAACGCATTGGCCAGTAGGGAGAAGGCCAATGTTGAGTAGAGCAGTAGAGCCTGTTGTCCATCTGCAGGAAGGACAGTGTGCCAGGTACCTCATTTTCAGTCACCTGCATAGCCACGTCCTCCAAACCAGAGGAGGTACAGGGAGGATGGGAACACCTCCTAGGGCTCCTCATCCCTGCCGGCGCCAGATCACATTCCCACCACAGCTGCTTCTTTTGTCTACTTTCAGTAAAGCCAAACCGACCTAAAATTTAATTTAATCTGCTGTAAACCCAAGAGCAAGGCACTCAGATGGCAGCTGAAAGCGCCACTCTCGCATAACTGAGTGACACTTGCTAATAATAGCCTCTGCGCTAGGAGAGCCAGCGCGGACATTTTGTGCAGCCAAGGAGGACCCCGCGCGGGAGCAGGGCCAGGCGAGGCGGCCGGCAGCGCCTCCCCAGCCCGTGCAGCCGAGCCCGCCCGGCCTCCCTGGTGATTAGCTGCACCAATGTCACCACTGACCTCTCTGGCGAGCTAGGAGGCAACGGCACTCCTGGCTTTTGTTACCAGAGAACAGAAGTGCCACCTTTTACAGCTCTGCAGTCACCACTCCCTCCCCTTTGTGCCTTCCAGGGGCCACGCACCAGACCCTTCCCACAAGGGCCTCTTCCAGGCCTTTGGAAGCAGATGGGCATGGAGACAGGATGAGGCACACATCAGCAAGAGGCTTTCCCTTTGCTGGCGTCTCCACTGCCCATGTCCGCTCATTCACACAGAAAACACCAAACTACCCCACTCTGCCCGGGGATGCGTGTGGAAAAGAGGGCTCCTCTTCACCAAGCTTCCCCTTGAGCAGTGAGGAACCACCAGATCCTTCAAGGCATCATTTGGTCACCAAAATCCATATTTAAATTGCGCCCCCCCCAACTCTGCCACCGAGAAGTGCCTGAATGAATAGGACGCACACAGTGACTACCAGCAAGGGGCTGGTTTTAACTCCGCTGACCATCGTTCATCCAGTCTTAAGAACAGTCATTTAAAAGAAGCAGCGCAAACGTCGTACTGAATGGCACTTTCCAAGGCCGTCGGGGTTCAGCAACCGTCCCAGTGGAAACGGCAAAGGCAACGAACCATCTCTGCAAAAGGGCCGAGTTGGGACAACAGGCTACGGCCAACGTGAGCTTGGACCCTGCTGCGAGGCTTCTAGAGGGAGACGTGGGTTGCCGTGGGGCACCGCGCGCCGGCTGCCGTGCTGAGAGCAGGCCCTGCTGCGCGGGGGCCGTGCTGGAGAAGGGTGGCCAGTAGCCGCTCGCCAGCACGAGCTGGAGCTGCGCGCAGAGCAGGCAGCACCCGCTGCTCGGCACCGGCACTTGAGCGCGGCGGCTGGAGGATGCGCAGTCGGCTGCACGTCTCAGCTCTGCTCCGAAGGGGTTTCCACAGGTCAGGGTTCTGCAGGCAGCCAGAGCAAACGCTATTTTTAGACGGGAGAAGGTCACAGTGCTTTTAGAGACAGGGAGGTCTACAATAAAACCTATTGATCAGTCTCTGGAACTAGTGCTCCAGAGAGACGCGCAGACTGAAACAAGAATTGCCTGGTCGTTCTCTCTGTGGGCTCCACGGTAAAAGCTTGTTGGGCTTCGCCTCTTCCAGGAGATAAATAAGCCAAAAGTAACTGTAGTTCAGATTACAGCAGCCCATTGAACGGGCAGATGAGGCAGCAGGACCCTCCAGCGAAAGCCAAGCGGCTGCGAACACCCTTGGGCTCCTCGCTGACCTGTGAGCGACCCATCAGTTCGCCACCATCCACGCGGCAGTACCGCGTTTCTGCGGCCCAGAGCACCGCGGCGCCCTGGGGCACAGTCTGCACCATCTCGCTCAAGGCCTGTGAAGGTGCTGGTGCTTCCCAGTCCCCTGGGAGGACGCGCAGGGCCAAGCCCAGGCTTACAGTGCTGGTGCAGCCACCTCAAACACTCGCCTCTCCAGTCAAGGCATTAACGCAGTAAGACGATCTTAATTTAAAGAGAGTGTTTTACTTGTTTTTTAGAGCGTAAGCAAGTCTTTGGATATAACCACCCATGGGACTCCCGATCACACACACATGTGCGCGTGTATCTGGCCATTACTAGGAATTCAGGTGATGGTGACTATCTAGACAACGTGCAGCGGCTCAGATGTGAAATACAGACCAATACTTCAGCGAGGCAACTACTTAACTGAACGCAAAGCTCACACGCTTAGCCTGGTTTTCATAACAAAACCTAACTAGTTTATCTGGATCACCTAAGAGCTCTCAGCAAAAGCACCGAGGCAGTGGAGCACCACATCTTAGACTCCAGCCACAGATCTCAAACTCTGAGTCAATTATGGGCACATAAATACCTCTCCATTACGAGAAGCTCTTTATTGTTTTGGAGACTTGCGACCACAGGAACTAGTGTGAAGCTGTAGAGCATCTTCATTTATCATCTGCTCCACTCTCAGAGCCTGGCTCACAAACAAAATATGCCACGGTAAACATAATCCATATATCACACAGTGACACGCCTGACCCCATTAGCGAGCCAAGGCTGTCCTAGACACAGCACCCTACCATACATTAACAACACAATGACCGACACATTTGCACAATATAACAATAATACTACTACTAATAATACTAATAATAGATATTCAGCTATGAAATGCTCGTATTCCGGATGGGATATGCAGTTTGCTTTCCACTCAAAACAATAACTACGGGAACAGAGCGATTCATTCAACTGTTTATGTAAAGGCATATTGTTCAAGAATTAAAGCACTTACACGCCTATAGCATGGCTCGTTCATTATTTGACTGCTAGGTTAGGCTGTATTTTAAGTTTCTGCATAATAGATGTGACAAGAGGCAAAATCTCAAACGGGACTGTCTGCGCAGTGACTGAACTATGGAGGAACCACAATAAAACGCACAGTTCAAAGCAGTACTCTGATACAAGCTGGAAAAAGAATGGGAAAAAAAAAAAAAAAAAAGAAGAAGACAGGCAATTCATTCCAAAAATGATACTACCTTCAGAAAAGTAAGAAAATGAGTCCTTTATTTAGGAAATAAGGTTTGGGTTTGGTTTGTTTAGGCATCTTTCTAAAAGGTGCTAAAGGTCCTACCCAGCACTTTTTCACGCTTTTACGATTTTCTTCCTAATGCCATGTGGCTTGAGCTGTAGAACAAAGATCATATGATTTAAAGTTGAAATGATTGTAACTGATAGGGATAAAGTTACTTGTGAATACAGGACACTGCTGCAGCTGCTTGTCTTCTTCAGTGACCAAATTAGCAGAGTTTTAGCAGAACACACATCTAAGAAAATTCAAAGCAAATTTTTGTTTATAATTACAGACACGACCCAAGTATCCTTTTCAGAAACCCTACTTTACTCTCCAGAAAACACATGCAAATATGGGTATGAAGCCTGGGTGCAGTGAAGGCTGCGGTAATGCTCACATTAACTTCAGTGAGGTTGGATTTTTACCCCATATATGTATATGCAGGCTCACACACGCGCGCACTCTGCTCAGAGGCTTTTGACAGACATCAGTTTCCTCTGGGCTGCACGGCTGCCTGCTGCGTGCTCCGAGTCTTTCCCTAGAATTCAGTAGACATTAGAGGAGGCTCTTTGCTAATCCCTACATAAATAACCTTCCTGGGGCTGATCCCAAATCTTGCTTTGGCCGCAAAGCAGTTCCTGTGGCTGCCAGGGAGCTGCTTGGGATTTGCACCTGGGGTGACGCCAGGAAGGATCTGTCCTCGTGGGCTCTTCCCAGGCGTTTGAGCCGCTGCCATCTCCAGCCGGACACCGGAGCGGGCTGGCCGTTCCCGCGTGCAGGAGCCCTCCTTGGTCCCGGATCCTGGACCTGGCCTCCTGAGGCAGGCAGGCACAGGGTTACCCTCTCCCAGCGCAAAGGAACGGGCTCAGTAGACCTGAACACTGGCCACGCTTCAGCCTGCTCGTGTGGAAAATGGTGAAAAGTGGTGGAAACGGCTGATTTGCCCAAAACACTCCTCCAGACAAGGCCTTCGCCCACAGGCCGGAGTAACCAGGAGACAGACAACTGTGCGGACCGGATGCAAACAACTTTGCCACGTGTTGTAAACGCGCAATCTACCCATACGCAGAATTTCTGCTCCAAGCTGGGGTCCTGGTTCAGCTTTTGGCAAGGAAAGAGCCGGGCCAGGCCGGGCAGAGATGCTCTTGCCTCTGCAGAGGGGCACACAGGCCACTGGCGAGATCTCTGGCACCAGCCAAGGCTTGGGAGCGAAGCCGCTGCCAAAACAGCGAGCGCCATGCGTGAAGCAAAAAAAAAAAAAAAACAAAAAATTTTAATTTTTGCCTTTTCTGTTTATTTTTAAATTAGCATTCAGAGTCTGATGCCATGACACGGATAGCTAAAAATGTGTGTGCGGATATGTCATCCATGAACAAAGTGGCTCGTGTTTGTTCTTTATTATTTAGGAAATGCACATTAATTACTGCAGATTTGCTCCTATACATCTACTGTATCTCAGACAGAATTGCTGAGAAGGGTCTGCAGAATAAAAATGTATGGGGTAATTAAATGGATATTTATAATTAGAACTTAATAATTTGCATCAGGGACAAATGAGCTCTGATTTCAATCTGTAGTGCATTTAGATTAGCCTGAAGATAGTGTAATTTGATGTTTTATAGTCCTCCTCTCGGATTATGAAACAATACGGCGCCTTTAAAGCAGCCCTGTTTGTGTCAGGAGTGTGCTAAGACGGAGCTGCGCTGCAAACGCGTGACCACATGCGAGCAGCCATAAACCACGCGACAACCGCGTCGGAGCAGCCACGGAGCAAACGGAGGCTGCCCGCGACGCCGCCCCTCCGCTGCGGCGACCCGATCCGCGCGGGAGCTCCACGGACACGAGCCTCCCTAAAGCCAGCTCTTGGCACACGCCAAGTAACTTAAAAAAAATGAAAGAAAACCTCGCAAAGGTGCCCGATTTTTCTCCCTTCCCGCCACGCTCGCGGCACAGGGAAGCAGCTAGACCGTGCACGGGCCGGTAGGTTTTGCGGCAGCTGGGGAGAGGGCGGCGAGGCTGCTGCGTGCGCCAGCTTCGCGCTGGTGTTAAGCACAGCCGCTGCCTGCGGGCGCCTCCACGGCGCGTGCCCAGCTCCGGCAGCGCGCGGGAGGGAACGCCACCGCGCCACGAGCGGGCGCCGTCCCACCGGCACAAGCTGGCACGGGGGGATGCACGGCGGGCAGGACGCGGCAGCAGCAGCGGGCAGCGCGGGGGCAGGCGCCCCGGGGACGCAGGGGAGCAGCCTTGGCACCTGCTGGCCTTGCCCGCCCTGCTCCGCAGTGGCTCCTCCACGGCGCTCTTCGGCAGCGAATTCGGCTCCTGTGACGTGGAGCCCGCGAAGGTGCACGTGCACGCGCAGCCCTCCCGCTCGCGCTCCTTCCACTCGCCTTCCGAGCACCGAAAGCCTCTTCCGCCCAGGGCCCGCGGGTTACTGGCATCGCGACAACTCTTTCTTTCCCCACCAGCAAGCCAGGGAGGATGACAGAAACCTGCGTGCGTGGCCAACAGACTGGTCTCGACTGGTTCGGAGGGAAAAAACTGGGCTGCGTCCTTTTTTTTTTTTTTTTTTGCCTTTAGCCAGAAGGCCTAGGAGCATTTGATGTACAGACAGCAGGTATTACAGGAAAAAAAAAAAAGGAGAATTATGGAGGAGGCTCGAGGGGGCTGCGACAGGCTCTCCTCGGAGCTGGGCCTGGGCCAAGCTCATCAGCTAATGGACCTCCCCGAGGGGCCTGCCCCGGGCTCCCGCCCGAACCCCGCGGCCAGCCGCATGGGCCTTTCCCTCCAGGACAAACAAGTGCGCGGAGCCGGGCGCACCCTGGGACCCTTGGCAGAGCCATCCATCATCCGCGCTGCTAAACCAGTCGGGCCGCAGCGCTGCCGGGCCGGCCGCGCGGCCTCCCGCTTCCCTCGCTGCTGCAGCCCCTTCCCGGGGCCGCTCCGCCGCGTTGCCTCGGCCCCTCCTGGCCCCGACGCTCTTCCCTGGGAGCCACCTCCCCAGCGCAGCCAGGGAGCCGCTGCCACCGCCTGTGCCCGGCCCCTCGGCCAGGCCCGGCCGCCGGCGAAACCAAAGCACCGTCGACCCCGTCCGCCCTGGCCCACGGGGTCTCTCCGAGAAGCGAGTTGGGCTCTTAAATCATGCCCACTAATTCACCCTGACTCGCAATTAAATGCAAATACACTTTTATAGCCAGCACGGAGTGTATTAATTTTAACAGCGGACGACAAACAAGGAACGGGGTCCCTCGGCCGCCGGTGACGAGTCGCGCCATAAATTACGCCCGCGGTCGCACCGGCCGAGGCGCTCGGAGATGCCCGGCTGCAAAGCGCCGCCCGAGCAGCGGGGACGCTCCAAGGGGGGACCCCTCCGGCGGGGTCCCAGGCCCGAGGGCGGCGGGGGTCCCTGGGGAAGCGCCCGCGTCCCGGTGCCCCGTTCCCAGGCCCGCGCGGCCCCGCGCGCGGACGCGGGCGCCGTTGGATCGGCGTCGCGGGGGGAGCGAGGGCGGCGGGCGCCTTTGTGCGGCGGGACAGCTGTGCGCCATGCCCACCGCCTCCCGCCGCCTCTCCCCCAGAAATAATTAAATCCAATTAGGAGCAGAAAATAATTTACATTTCGCTGCGGCGTGAGATGGTGGGGGGAGGAAAGGGGGAAGGAGGCGAAAAAAAAACACACGCACACACACACAAAAAAACCAGCGCCGTGGTGAAATTCTATTCCTTCGCCGGCCGGCGTGCAGCTCCGCGGCGCTGCTGCGGGCACTCGCCTCCCCACGGGCCCTCGCGGCCGAGCGAGGGGCGGCGGGAGGGC
>VZSV01000071.1:508681-521804 GCA_013398735.1 Nothocercus julius
CGGGGCCCTGCGCGGCCACCGGGCCCTGCTCTCGCATCACCGCTGCGCTCGCCCTTTCCTTTTCCGTATTGCTTTTCTTTTCTTCTTTTTCCTGCTTTCTCATTTCTTTCCCGACGTTATTTCCGACTCGCCCTGAGGAATGCCGGCAGCTCGGCACCGGCTCCCCCCCCGGTCCAGGCTTAGGCAGCGTTGCCCTCCGGTGCTTCCAGAGGCGGGAGGCTGTCCCCGCTCTGCTGGGTGACAGACCTACCCACAGACCTGTCGTCCCAGTCACGTGCCCAGGCCCTCGCTTTTCTAATTCACCATTTGAGTGATTACAAGTAACCCCTGGTTTCCCAATTAAAAAATAAAGTGCTCAAATTTAAGTAGAATCATATTTAAAAATGAGCAAACCTACATGAGACCATTTTAGAAATCACCTGAAGAGAAAGCAGCTTTTTGTGGATCCTTCTTTTCATTTTTGGTGCTGCTGTTACATTTAAAACCATTCTGGTTATTACAGGACCATGTTGCAGGGTATTAGTCAAAACCATGGAGGGGGCATTCTGGTATTAATAATAAAAACAAAAGCCAAAGTAAACAATACGGCTAATTTATAAGTGTCCAGATGCGCGGTGAGTTTAATACAAATATTCCTATCGGTGTGGTGGTGGCCTCATATGAAGGTGTAAGCTACAGTTCAGGCCTGCGATGGTCTGTTGATTACATGATATACATTGCTTCAATTGCCTGGAAACGCGTTCACGTGGCAAAATCTCATGGTTCAGGTGGAGCTTTTACTCTTGATCAAATAATAAAAACTGTTGGAGGCCACTCTGGAAGCTCCTTGCTCGCTGACCTCCGTGAGGACCAGTCATGTTCCTGTTTGAATAGGACCGGAGAGCAAGAAGGAAACAACGAACCGTTGCATGGCTACTCCAGGTATCGCCTTTTAAGCCCCCAAGCACAAGACGACTGGAAGAGCGAGCAGGGAAACCAGGCCCTGTGCCCCTGCGAGGCCCTCGCGCAGCACACAGCGAGGTCTCAGCACGGCTGGCACAGCGGTGCCACTGAGTTGCCTTCTCCTTCTGTGGAGCGAAGTCTGGCAGGGAAGGAGAAAGAGACAGCGGAGTCAGACAGGCAAAGATGTGGACAGCCCAACCTTCCTGGGGGCCGGCGCGGGTGGTGATGGCCTTGTCCATGCAGAAGGAGTCTGAACCACAGGGACTGGTCACAGCAACGATGGCTGCTCATTAGTGAAAACTTCAAATAACTGTCCTGACCTGTATTTGAGACACGGGTTTTGTTTTGTTTTTTCCCCTGTTAATTCCAGGTTTGATGGCTGGAAAAGGTTGACTGCTAGAACAGAAAAGGAGCATGCAGCACAGCAGTTGGGATCGAAGCCCTTCTCTACCAGAACCGCGGCCATACACGCACTGTCACTCACCTTCCAGACACCCCATATGACCATTCAATCTATTGAATCAAGAGACTGTTTGATCTTATCTGCATCTGTGAGCTGACTGTCAACCTGCTTAGGCTGCATATTAAATCATCTATAGTAGCTGTATCAAGCTGGGATGATCTGTTAATTCTAAATTTATTAACCCTTGGAGTGCAGTCAGCGTGTTTAATCTAGCGTAGCCAGCATTTACAAGACTAAATCCTTCCTTAAGAGAAGGCTGTCCTGGAGGTTGAAGAACCACTAACGTGTCGGAGATGGCAAGGGGCAAGACCTCTAGCAACATTCCCACGGGGCCCACGTCTTGCCTGGGATGACTGCAAGGAAAAAGGCAGGCCTCAAAAATAGCTTCATGCTACGCATCTGTGAAGGAAGATGTAGAATTAAAGACCCCAAACCAGGCAGAGTCATCACACGACACCACGATACAGACAGCGAGTTATGGGGGCAGAGTGCCGCCGTGACCAACCCCTCCTTCCAGCCAGTTCCCAACTCCCGGGCCGAGCCAAAGCGAGCAGACGTGCTCGGCGCCGCGAGGGCTGCCGCCACCGCAGCAGGCACCGTTAACGCGTCAGGAGCCGGTACGTACGTACGTACCCACAAACATCCTCCCGACGCGCGTGTACGCATCAATAATTTCATACACACGCATACGTGAATTCGCTGATCTGCCGCTTACACGCGCGTCTCCCCTGCCGCTCTCTCCCGTTACACTCGCCCGTTGCCGATGCTATCGGCGTATTCCCGGCTTTCCTTCCAGCGGCGAGCGGCTCGGCGCGCCTCCTCTTTTGGTAGTCACGTGCCTGGCCTCCCTCTAATGCAGCCTAATAACAATTTTAGCATTCAGATGAAGCGATTTCATCCTGCGCCTGCCTCTTCTATTAGATTTGATGCTGCCGAGCCCCAGTGGGTGCCTCCAAGGCAGAGATCTATCCGCGAGGCTGCAAGCGATTCAATAGCAGCCTGGGCTAACCTTGACCTTTCCCGAGACCTCGCTCCATCTGGTGCCAGCCTGTCCCCCCCCACTCCCCCGAGCCGGGCGGGAGCCGCCGGCTCCGAGGGCCTCAGGATGCCGAGGCCGCGGAGCCTCTGGGGCTACCACAGATCTGCCCGGAGTCACGGCACAGGTCGCATGGCATCCTAACTGCAGCACAATGTATAGGCCCTCCAATTACCCCCCACGCATATGTATAGAGGGGTGCGTGCTGCCTCTGGTGCGGCTGGATCTGCAGGATTTGCGTGGTTGTGCTGCAGAAATAGGGCTATTTGACAGCACGCATGGATACAAAAGATACGTAATTTAATGGAAGAAAGGCATCTGAAAATATATTTCTTTCTGTTTTGAGGAGTTTGCTTTGCTTTATCTCCACACGTAGTAAAAAATAATAGGAAGAAACTGTGAATTACATTGAAAAAACATATATACTCCATTTGTCAGTTGAATATTACACTCTCTGCGGTGTTGAGGAGATTTAGAATATTTCCAAAACTTTCAGCGCTAAGCGGTGCCTGGTGGAGTCCGGCATTTGTTTGGAGGACTTGCCAACACATGCCAGCTAAAAATGAGTGTCAATTAATAATAATAAAAAAAAGGAAAAGAAGAAAAAAAAAAGAAAACCTCTTCCTTATTTCTGTGCTCGGATAATTTAACAGGTTTTGCAAAAGCTGTGCATGCGATGGCAAGGCTTTCCCCACCTAGCCAGAACTAGCAGTTTTCCTTGGAAAGCACCAGGACTCCAAACACAACTGCTGGAGCTGCCTCGTTTTCCCCACAGGCAGCTACACTTCTTAATACGCACTTAAAAATGCAAGGAAAATTCAGTGTATTTTGTCCAAGAAAAAAATAGCTGGAAACGATCCTAAATCTAGACAAAGTATGTCATATTATTTGTGGTCTGCAAAATTACCCATAATTTGAAACAAGAAGTGTGAGAGTTTTTAGCTAGTGCCTCTTGAGAGGTGCCTAACAAACATTCAGCCCTGTAAAACAACGGTGTTCGGAAACTCCTTTTTCTCAGAGCTACCTGAGCAATCGAGTAACCTCTGCAGAAGTGCCCAAGTGTGGCTTGTTGTTTAAAAGCATATTGTACTGATTAACAAAATGTGAAATGGCTTAAAAAACCATTTGAGCTACGAATTGCCATCTGCTCAATAGGGGAAAACAGAAAGTAACTGAATATATTTTCTCACCTTTTTTTATAGCAACATAAACAACGCTGCAGACTGTTACGAATTTTTAGCTGTACCAAATACATTTGTACAGTTCATCAAGCCTCAGGTCAGGACTTTGCCCACGCTTTTAGACTCTGTTTCTTGTAATTACCTGCAAATGTCCCAGAGATTTATTTTTCCCCATTATATAAGGTGCCCTGTACAATTTCAGGGATTCAGAGTTTGATGCTGCCTCCCATCCGACACCCTGGAAACTCTCCCTGGCAGAGGCAGCCGAAGAGGGGCGCAGACCTGAAGACACCAAGCGCACATGGGCTCGTCCTGCCCGCTACAGCTGATAAAAACGAAATACATTAGCGCAACTTGGAATACTCCATATCGACAGAGTCTGTCACGTCACGCGTGGAAGAATGCTACAGCTGCATCATCAAAAAGTAGCTGCGTGGGTTTTTTTCTGGGGAAAGATGCCCCCGTTTCAAAGGGCGCAGCACACGTCTGGGGGAGGGAAGTCTGGACCCTTCAGCACCGTGAGGCCCACGGCGCGAGGCAAACCCGCACGGCAGAGTGCACAGCTACCCGACACTAACGTACGTTTTTATGAGACTCCCGGATTTGCTCCTGGTTTTATTTTGGGAGCAAAGGACAAGATGCAGGGCCGGATGTTTTGCGCTCCTTCCCTCATGCCGAAACTGCTGCAGCAGAGCATCCTTGTCGAGGCAGCTGCCAACAGTGTCTGTCACCATTTCCATCCCAAAGCCTCCAATTTAAGAGGCTTATTTGTGGCTATTAAAATGACTCCAAGCTGACCTGCAGTGGGGGAAGGCAGTTTTACTTAATATCACAGGTGGGCAATCACCAATCTCTTCTCTATTTCAGCTAGGAAAAGGCAGGAGTAGAACTTTGCCGTTTCCAGAGGCTTGTGTGGGTGTCCCTGTGTCACGGAAACAGCAGTGCTTGTCAGAGAGACTCCCGTTCAGGTCATGGATCTACAGCAGCAAAGTAGGAACTTCAGAGAGGCTTTCTGGAAAAGGGCTCCGGAGAGCCTACGGCACCGAAGCTTTCTTCGGCCGGGCCTGAGATCGCTTTTCCAGGGAAGCAGAAAACAGGCACAGACTTCAGGATGGAAAGTGCATAGCAGTCTCCTCTGGAGATACATCCGATAGGCCGGGCACCCCCTGAAGTGAGGTGCAGACCCAGCAAAGAGGGAGCTGCAGATGCTTTGAGAGGTTACTGAGAGCCTGATCCCAAGCAGCCCCTGTGAAAATGCCAAGGAAGGTCACAAATTCTGGGGCACCAGATCCTGCCCGCTCAGCAGGTGGCCCCGAGCAAGGGCAGCTTCTCCGAGGCAGCTGGAGCTGCCGGCCTCCCCGGGCAGGGAGAGGGCACGAGGGAGGCAGGAGGAGGGCTGAACCTGCCCCTGCTTGTGCCATACCTGCCCTGCAGATAGCGCGAGGACTTTGCTCCTCGGGACTGTCCAGCTGGTGCCATTCCTTAGCAATAAAAGCTCGCCCACAAGGCATTTTAAAGCAAACACTCGGTGTAATGAATACCTTAATACTGCTGTAGCTAGACAAGAAAGCCACAAATAGCGATCGCTCTAAATCCACCCACAGGAGGGGAAAGCTCTCGAGTTCGCAGCCAGCCCCTCCCAGCAGCAGGGCCAGGGCTCCTGCGGAGGCCCTGGGTGCATCTCCCAGGGTGACTTCTCGTGTCAGCAACTCCCTCTGACGGAGCCACAACCACCCGTCCCCCCCCCCGCCCCCGTTCCCCGAGGCAGCGTCCCAGCACCTTTGAACCGCGTGACAAGGTGACCCGGCCACCACTGAGGTCTCTGAGAAAGTAAACTTGGCAGCCTGGCCTGCGCTCCCGCCCACAGATTACGGAGCTGCACCCGCACAGCTCCAGGGAGCTCGCGCACGGCGCCCTTTTAGCCAGGTGTTGCGGCAGAGGGAGCTGCTCCCAGGCGCTCCCTCCCGCTGCTCAAGGGAGAAGGGGCAAAATTCCCTGTATCAGTTTCCTACGCATCTCTGCACGGATTCTCCCCCTGCTTTGGTCTAACTATAGAAAACAGGGCCACTGAAACAGCCTCACGAGGCGAACGCTATCTCTGCTCCATCGGCCGTAGCTGATTTTGTAAGATACCTGGAAAAAAATGCCTGTATCATCTGCGATTGGAACTTGTTTACCAGGGCGTTATTTAAGCAGAGAAACACGAGGAGAAATCAGAAAACCTGACTTAAAATTATTCCTCTGTGATCCATTTTCTCTGTGGATGGGCGGTTTCAAATCAGGGGTGCTCGAGGAAGGGCAGGGTGGGAGGTTCTGTCCCCAGCTGCATCCTAAACTCTGGACTTCTCCATTTGGATTGCACTGATCAAAAGTAGCTCACCACTTTATTTTTGAAAACACATATTTATGATGTGTATGTAAAATTATTACTGAAACCCAGTAATACAGGCATTGCATCAAAGGAAGAGTTACAGGGCACTGCGTGGGATCTGTGGTGTTTGTTGTTTTTTTCCCCCTCGGCATAGTATATTTAATTATTTCACACCACTTTATATTGTTTTACCATTAATAATAATACTTACACCTAAAATTAAACAGCACTTCCTAGTCCAAAGCACATGGGTAAAAATTAGGACTTTTTTTTTTTTAATTAAGTACATCTTCCACTAAACATATTTTTTTTCCATGAAAGCAAGTGCTATTTACTGCAAATGACTATATCAATGAGCTAAATATTTACTGAAAGCTCAAAGCATTCACTAGCCTCATTTTCTGTAGTTGTTGCATTCAGATTAATAAACCAGTTTCCTACTTAAAATGAAGACAAAATTTGGAAATGTGTAACATGAAGTGAAAAAAAAAAGAAGCAAGAAAGTGACTAAGAGACAGCAGCACGCTGCATATTTATTTTGTCCTGTCAATTATTTTTAAAGAATTCCCTGCTTATGGAGAAAGATTTTGTAAAGACCTAGACCATCAAATAAAGATGTCTACAAACACCAGTTCCTTCATTTTTCTTCATTTTGGAGAAAGGGTATGTGGCAAAGGATTTTTTCCCTCCTTCCTTCCTTAACTTTATTATATTTTTGCTATGAAAAAAATCCTATCTTTTCATGTTCTTGCAGTAAACCCATATAAAGCATTTTTGATACTAGAAAGATGTGTCTATGAAGGCGGATACTCATCAGCACTTGCAGCATTAGGAAATCACTAAGAGCAAATGTCCTGAGCAGCACTCCAAAGCGCCAGCCAAAAGTAAAGTCCCGTAGGTAACAGACACTCCAGGGGCAGCAGTGACTCCAAGGAAACAGGGTCGGGGGCCTAGACCTGGAGACAATTTCAATTTGTTTGTACCCAGCCATGAACGCACAATCACCTATTGAAAGTGTCTGGCTTCAAGTGCAGACAGATGGGGAGCACAGAGGTTAGTACAGCCAGGCCTCGGACTGACCTCTGCAGAGAGAATTAAATCAGGCTGACCTTGTTGTGAAGCCTAAATTATATCCATAGACCCCCAATAATGCATCTTTAATATATCGCTGCCCTCTTTTTATCGGCCTTCTTACCTCGAGGGTATCGTATTTACTAACTAGTAATGTTAAATTGCAGCTATTTATGCTCCTATTTGCGACCTTAGTGGACACCTTGTCACATTTTTCA
The DNA here is from genome assembly GCA_013398735.1 of Nothocercus julius. Lineage (NCBI taxonomy): Eukaryota > Metazoa > Chordata > Aves > Tinamiformes > Tinamidae > Nothocercus > Nothocercus julius. The sequence continues at coordinate 515,964 of VZSV01000071.1, forward strand.
TGAACCCTTGAAAAAACAGAAATATTTATTTATATATAAAATTTACATAAAAATTATATAAAACATATAAAACTAAGGTCTTGTTTCAATTAGGCGTAAAATACATGTGAAAAGGAGAAGAAATCTGTTTCTACCAGAGGGCACCAAATACAGTAGTCGTTCTATAATTCTAAGCTTCACAATCACCCACAACCTACCAGCCACACAACCTAGAAAACACGACTGTAGCATCCTGCATGATCTGCAGCATCTTAGAAGCATCTTTTTCTTCTCAGATATTTGTACTATTTTAGGATTTTTATTTCAAATGAAACCGAGACGGAGTAACCCACACGACGCTTGTCAGTTTGTGTAATAGAAGCTTTTGAGCAGAAACAATACCAAATCTACAGGCTCGGAATGGCAACTGGGAATTTGCATAGTTGAGCCTGGAAGCTTTTATTTGGCAGGTCTGTTGCCTGTAACAGCAGAGGAGCCTCGTGGAAGTTCGGAGGAATTACACCCCATCTCAGAGCTGAAACTCAGCCTGTGCCTCCTGCGTTGCTCGTGCACCTGACCAAAACGTGCTGGACAAAAAAAGAGATCTTGCCCCTGATATAAAGGTATTCCAAATACCTTTATCATAAGGCAAATTGGAGTTTCTTTTCTGCTTTTGCTAATCAAAATTAAACTTCTATTCAAACTACAAGCAATAAAAGGGGGCTTCATTAGTCAGGGGTTAGTTTGCAAGCCTGGCGCTGCCTCTGTCTTTCTCTGTAATCTAGGCCTGTGACAGGGGGTCTCCTGGGAATCATACAGAGAACATATGGAGAAGTGTGACAGCAGGGGACAGACACGTCCAGCCTGCAGCGGATCAGCACCCACTGCGATGGAGCAGGTAGCCTGGAGCAGAGAAGGGGCACGGGAACAGCGCTGGTGGCTGAGGAGACTGTGAGGGTGGCTCATCCATCACCTGCCCCTGCCAGAGACACCCTCGCATGGGGCTGGGCACCCACCCCAGACCTGGTTCAGTTCTCTGCAACAACAAGAACCTTTTGCTCCATTTGCTGAGACAGTTTTCTGCTGGTTTAGCAAGCTGGATGGAGCAGTGCCCAGCAAGAGCACACAGCTGCAGGGCGGAGGAGAGCGCAAAGCGGCGCAGCGCTGATTCAGATCAGCTACAGAACCACACCATTAGATTAACCGCTGATGAAGGTGAAGCTTAGGCTAATCCTTGGCATGGGAGAAGCTGAAATGTTGGAACATGATGCTTTCTCTGAGCGTTGCTCTGCAAGAGAAGCAGCGCAGACCAATACTGCCTTAAACTGAAAAAGAGAAAAAAAAAAAAGAGCACTCTGTGCTGCTGAAGACCTGCCCTGTCCCCAGGGTGGGCTGCAATGATAAAATTCTTCAGATATTATAATATCAAGGGTAGCATTTATATGCTAAAATAGGAAGTAACTTTAAATACTGTTCTGCAGGCTCAACAGTTTGTTTTCAAAACAGAAGCAACATGATGAGCACCAGTCCAAAGCACTATCAACTTTTCAAGAGGCTCATTCCTTACGCAGAAACAAGCTTGGGATCAAGACAGTAATTTAGCATCCTGCAGACCACACACTGCTGATGCAGTCAGTGTTTCACCTGTGCTCAGGACACCTGTCCTCAGAAAGCAACTGCTGTTGGTCACAAGTGCCAGCCCAGCACTTGTGTGCAAGTCACTGCTGGCTGGAATGGAAACTACTTGTTCTTCTCTAATGGAGTTTCCTTTGCTGGCAGACCCAGAGGTACCTTGAGCACCGTGTAGGGGATAACCCGCCCCAAATGCGGAGGTCGGTGCAGCCCGTGAAGCTGTGCTGCTTGGACTGCCTGGAAAGGTGCTAGAAAGCCCCAGAGAGGGAAGCTTCCCTTGCCGGAAGCACACTGCTGATGTGAGCACCAAGTCCAACGACATCTCCTGCAGAATCTTCTCGGTACTTTAAGGGGCTTCCAGATAACAGAGACTCCAATATTTGGAGGGCCAGGGCTCCCCCAGAGTGACTTGCTGCCAGTGAGCGGGTGGCGCAGCTGCAGCAACCCACGGTGGGACACCTGCAGACTTTTCCACCCTCTACCTTCCTGAGAGCTCTAAGGTCACTAAGCCTGGTCCCAGAACATCATGGCTGAGGGAATAAAACTCATTCTTGTCTACCCTGCTGAGAAGTCTTGCTCTAGCTCAGATCTCAGTGCCTCTTAGTTCTTCCTCATCTACGTGATTCCCACGTGGCTCTTTATAAGGTGCGCGGAGCGAGGCACAGTGCTCCAAGGGGTGACCACCTACCTATCCATGCAAGCACAGCTAGGTCCAGGCACAGCAGAGACAACCACAGGAAGGAAAAGATATGAAGCAGAAACAGGCCAGTCCCTGTCTTCAAAGTGGTTTAATCCTCCAGTGCTGCAAACTCAAAAAAAAAAAAAAAAAAAAAAAAAAAAAAAAAAAGCCTAGGCTGTTCTAAATGGTTATAGAGGAAATAACAAGTATGAGCCAGTACCTACTTCCTTTGGCTGTGCAAAGCAAAAAATACTAGTGATAGTCACACTACTTGATTCCATGATCTGATTCCTCTGCTACCTCTTTTCACAAAGACTATAGCTCTGCGTACCACAACATGCCTGTCAAGATGTGGATTTACAGGTTACACCATAGCTGAACCTGCTGGTTTTCAGCTCCAATCGACATTTGCTTGTCAGCACATGCCTGATAGAGTTGCAGTCCAGATTAGGAAACATTTGTTTATGCCCCAAAATCCCCAACATATTTTTCCGGCTCTGTTCCCAGTGCTGAGCTCCAGGCCACTCGGCTCTCTGCTAGTCAGCGCTTACACTGCTTCCCGGTGCAAAATTGATTAGAAGCAGCATGAAATGTCATCTGGCTGACCCTCGGGAGGCAGGGCCCAAAAATAACAGACGGGAAAGGTGGCCTTTTGATTAAACTTTCAATTGCCGAAAACTGTACATTTCCCCCCACCATGCATGTGCACACACGTGTAAGTCAAGACAAGTCTACTTGAGCTGCAGACTCAACAGTCAATTCTGTCCGGGCTACTCCGAGCAACATCATTGTTGCTGAAGTCTGTAGGACTTTTGCCATTGGCTTTGTGTGTGTGTTAGCAGGAAATTTTTTTTTTCTCTCCACTTTATCTTCCACATCTCTTTCTCCCTGGTGTCACTCACCTCGTATCAGAGAGAACATTCAAAAGTAACTGAGATGTTAATGACAGAAGAATTGGTGGTGGGAGTGGTGGCAGCTTCCTGCAAAAGCAATATGGATTTTCAAGCCTTCTAGGAAGCCCTTACTGACGCTTTTCTGGGTGGTATGGGGAAAAGCAGAGTTTGCCCCTTCATAGGGTGGGAGGGCCACCGTCCAGTGGCCAAGAAGCTCTACTGGAGAGGTCCTGAAAGAGGTACATGTGCTGCTCACGAGCATTTTTGGTGAGAAGAAAAGCGATGAAGAAGGAAACATCCCCATGCATACCTACAGCGCTATGAACATCTGATAACGTAAATGTGATTTACATATTCATATATTTGTATGTCAGCCTGTTCCCATTTCAAAGAGCCCTTATTACCTAAATTGCTACAGAATAGCCAGATGCAAAGGCAGGAGGTATGTATGGAATAGCTGACCTGGAACCTGAATTTCCAGGTTTCAGTATGTTTGCTACAGCTGTGTTTGCATAGGTGTTTTACTCTATCCCAGAAGCACCCGGTTACATCTAAATAATTGGTGTATATAGCATCTGTAGAGATCTGTAACAAAGCTGCTTGCCTAAGCAATGAAACACAAGTGTATATAAGACTTTAAAGTCCAATATTTAGAGCTCAATTCTTATCCAGGTATAATGAGTCATATCTAGTGACTGGCCATGAGCTGCTCCCATTGAGTACAGTATCCATCAAAACTATCACTATTGCCTGGGACAGAGCCAGAGGTGCCCGAGAGCAGAATCTCCCACTGTGGGGCTGTGTCCGGGCCACAGAAAAGAGTCCTTAGAGTTTCCTTTTGCATGGCAGCGGAACCACTATCAGTATAAAACTGGTTTTGAGGTCTATGCATAAAATAGAAGAGCCAGGTATTATTGCAAGTAATAATGACAATTATTCTGAAAACAGGACATGAAATAAGCCAGCAAGGGTTAACATGATGTGTGCTAATGTATACTGTATCTCCTCTCACTCACGCTTCCCTCTCTTTTCAGGAGGTACAGAGACCTTCTTGTCTCAACCCCAGCTGTATTTCCTCAAAACTTTTCCGACAGGGCAGCTCCATGGCTACTATCACTTTTTTTTTTTTTTTTTTTTTTTTTTTCTGCATGTCTTTTTCTCTCTCTTTCCTCACCCACTTCAACCACTGAGCTGGCAACATGCCTAATAAATTGAAAAAGTGAGTTTCTTTAATACATTTCATGGATTACCAAGTCCATTATTGAGAGGGTATTCGGAAAGCAAGAGAAAGAAAAAAAGAAGAGAGACACGTGCAGCATAGGGCACGTGGAGGAGGCAGCCAGGCTCCACTGGCAGTGTGCTGGGTACCTCCAGGCAGCCATCGCACCCACAGCAGCTTAAGGTAATATTTTGGTCAGCAGGTAGAGACCTGGCTGTACAGTGGCTTAAGACTGGGACTGGAAGAGGAGACATCTGCAGAAATTCAAGTAACATTCTTAGGCTGTTAGTTAACATTCTATGTATGTGAGATAGAGAATGAAAGAATAAGAATTATCTAAAAATCCCTGCTAAATCATGCCCTGCTTTCTCAAGGCAACCTCAAGCTTTAGTAGTTCAGACAGATTCTCTAGCTGACAATTAATATTAATGGGTAGATTTCACAATGTGGCATTATCACACTGTGCGATGGGTGGGCATACCATCTGGGTTTTGGCAGGTATTAGATGTAATCAAAGGGATTACTTGGCTCAGGGAGAAATAGAAAACCTTGGGTTTGTTTAGTCTTTCTTCTTTTGCTTGGTTGCAGCTCTAGGTGCGCTTACCTATTTCCCTCCTGTCCTGTGTTTCTTGTGATGGGCCCTTCTGGGTTTACACAGGGAACAAGAGGCAGATACAAACCCAGCGGCGCTGCCTGGGTCTGGACCAGTTCGCTTCCGTCCTCTTGCTTTCTCAGGCAGTATATTTTGGGACTGACTGTCAGATGCTGCCTTCTACAGTTTGGAAGGTTAAGCATTATATTTAAACAGTGAAGGAATGAAAGGGAAGATGTGGTTAGATAACCAACCAACCAGACTCTTTTCAAAAAATACAAACTGAAGAAATCAGATGGGCGAATGGTTACGCACACCGAGAAACAGACTTTGCCCCCTTCTCCCTGCAAAGCACACACAGGTACCAGCTTTATGGGCTGGCAGGGAGGGAGGAAGGAAGGGAATTCCTCTCCCTCCTCCCCAGCCACCCGTCACAACCCCCAAGCCTCAGCAGCACTTCATAGGGGAGGTGAGAGTTTGAAACCTTGGGCAAGCTATGGATTTGGCAGTCTCCTCCTCACCTGTCTGTGCCCCAGCCAACTGTAACAGAGTAATCTTCACCAGCCTGCGGTAGCACAGGACCATGTTACTGCTGCAGGAGTTAAGTCATTGCTAATTTTGCACTAAACGGTTGTTATGATGATGAACGAGCACCAAGGCTGCCACTCGCGGGACGTCAGCCCCTACAAGCGGCACGGGGGAGGTTGTGCAGGGGTGGTCAGGGAGAGCCAGCGAGCCCACTCGGAAACTTTCTGCAGGATGCTAGAAAGGGAAAAGAGAAGGAAGTAGGAGAAAGGACGAGGCTGCCGCGCCAGCTCGTGCGCGGCCGGGCCGGGCGCCTCGCTCT
>VZSV01000071.1:536515-564151 GCA_013398735.1 Nothocercus julius
TGCATTCACTTCTTTGTCTCACTTAACAAGCCAACAAATTAGTCTTTCAATGGATGACTTTGAGAAAGAGGGAGACAGGAAATAAAACAAATGCAAAACATTACAAAAAACATACTGGCAAATCAGACATGAATGCTTTAGCCTTTACACAGAGCTGTATGGGTATACAGGCCTTTTTTGGGAAGTTAAAACATGTCCCTGAGCCCAAGGATGTTCACGTTAATTCAGACAAGCTATAGTATGACAGCCAGGAGTCAGCAGAAGGGAAAGGCAGAGGACACCACACTGGGAGATAAGAGATACTAACACTGCAATTACATTCAAAATACTTCCAAGGCAAATATTACATGACGTATTACATGCCTAGCTGCAGGGAAAAAAAAAGTTTTTCATTTGCTTTTGAGTACATAAATTTCAGGTTAGGGAAGTTCTCAGGATTTAGTTTTGTAAGTTTCCAGATTTTATGTTGAACTTAAATAAGAAGCGGCAGTGAAAAGACAGACTTTTACTATTGCAAAGTAAAACCCATCGCTAGATTTCTTAGTCAAGTTAGAGATGTACTAAGGAAAGCAGAGAAAAATATTTTGATAACTTTATTCCATAATTTTGAGGCCATTCATCTTGTAGTATACTGAGTTGAGTTACACGAACATACACAAACATCCACCTAAAATTACTCATTTATTCAGTAACAAAGTGGCAACCACATACACAAACAAATAACACAGCCGCTGTGTCAGGGGGTAACATAGCATCCTGGTGCACAGACGGAGAAGGTCAGTAGTCAGAGTGTTTACATGAATCGAATGAAGGGCGGTGGGGGAAGTGGCAATTTCATTTCACATACATCTAGGGCTTTCTCATTAGGCCATGAAACTCACAGGTATTAATCATGAAAATAAATGTTCCTTGCCCTTAGGTACGACATAGTTCTTACACAAGAGAAATGACCAATACAGTTCTTTCTCTCATCAAATTACTGAAGATGAAATGAATTTTAAAACAATATCCCAGGTGGATTATGCATTTAGCTACTTAAGAGGAGACTTTGCAAGGACCCCCATTTATTACTTTGAAAACCAAAGCGAGTTGTTGCCAGTAATTAAGCACAATCATGTTCCAGCCTCCCTTATTTCATAGGCTTTGGAGCCAAAGAGCCTATGGATATTAGTCAGCTGTCCTACTGCAAGTTGTATTTTGCTTTGAAAAAGTTTTGAAGTGAAGTAGATGGTGTCTTTCCTCAGCACATTACTATGCTGATCTATCCTAGGAAATTGCAGAAAACTCAAAACTGTTTTGTCCATTATCCTTATTTTTCTCAAATTTGGCAGAACCAATCCTACAGATACTTACATGTGTACTTACATATATGTTTTTTGTAAACTCCTTAAAAAGAAAAAAGCCACAGAAAGGCAGATGTTTAATTAGCTTTAGACCAACAATTTAATAGGATTTCATTTAGGCTGGGCTTCTCAAAGTATAAAATGAAGCATGTGATGTATATTTGCAAGATTAAGGCTCATGGGCTGATTGCCAGCCCTGCCCCAAAGCTCCACAGAGGCTGTGGGCAGTTAGAAAGTTAGAAACAAAAGCTCTGATTTTCATAAAACCTCATGACTCCATTTTCAATATGAAAAGAAGGTCTGGAATGGGATCATGAGCAAAAGCGCTGCTGCTCTCCCATCAGGACTGCAGCTCCATGAGCTTTGCGGCACATTCAGCACTGCTCTGGCCTCCCCCTCTCCTCGCCACGTCCCTGTCCTCTTCCTCGCATCAAGGACTGGCACTCACCTGATCCCACAGCAGACGCCGGACATGCTCAGTTCCCCCGTGGGAATGTTCCTGTGCTGGTTTGGCTTCTTGAAGTGACTTACACTAGCACGACGCAAACCTTGGGCCAACAGTGTCACCTTGAACTGCTTAAGCTGTTAGGGAGACACAGGTACATTTAGCTCTAGTCTAATAAAGCAGAAGCCAATGTCCAGCAGAGGAATTATTTGTCTTTGAAAAAACACTTTCCATTTCTAAAAGGTGTAGAAATAAGCTATTCTCTCGGAGCTGCCAGTGTAAATCAGCAGTACAGCCAGTGACAGCAGTCTGCTCAAATCCACCGCAGCGCGACAGAGAAAGAATAGCTTTTGGCATATCTGACAAGTGGGACAGCATTTTAAAACCACATCCAAAGCTCCGAGTGTAAGGATCGCTATACAAACATCTCAGTAATTACCGAGATGTTATTGTAATTACCCCACAACTATTAAGTTTTACACGCAAGACAGTTGCGCTGAAGGCGCTGCTCTGCAGTAACACGACACAGCCAAGAACGAGGAAGAGTCGGTTCCTTCGCAGGCTGCCCCTCAGCAGCGACCCCCAGGCTACGCAGCGCCAGGCGAGCGCCCTGGCCTTTGACTCTTTGGGCTCTTGGGGACGCGAGGCCTCACCGCGCCGCTCCAGGAACGCTCCATACCGTGCTCCACACCGCGCCCGGCGCGGGGCGCGCAGCTGCAGGACCGGCAGGTTCACTAGGTGGCTCCTCGCTGCCGCAGAAGCCGCCCGGGACCACAGAAGTCCTCAGAGCGCAGAGCGGGCTCCGAGGCTGTTCGGCTGCGCTCCCCTGCGCGAGCGGGCGTTCACAGGTGACACCACCACCACCTCTGGTGACACGGCCAGCGCCAGGACAATTCAGACAAACTCCAGGGTCCGTAACTAGACTGCACAGGTTTTAAGTTATCCCGGTAACTGCAATGGGTTTCTTCCATCCCTAAGTGCAGTAGAATCTCACTTTGCAGTGAGAACCAGCTGCACGTTCAGGTGTGAATTGACAGGATCTAAATACCCTACTCAAAGTGTGCCAGGACTTAAAAGCACTATAGAAGTAAAGAAATCATCACCAAAGAAAGTGGTAGCGGTGACAGCAGAGAAGGAAACACTCTGTGTGGTCCTTACGGTAGTGCTCTCTGCCAACACAAAACTTAAAGATGTTTCCTAAATAAAAGGGGAGGGGAAGGCAGAGAAGGATGGAAAAGGGACAATACTAAAGTATTGCAACTAAAAATAGCAAAAACTACCAAAAGGGGTACATGAAATTTAAGTTAACTTTTTTCCTTTTAAAAGAGCAAGCCATATGATGAACTATAAAATAATTAATACTAAAGCTAATTCATATGCCTATACAGTACTAAACTACAAAGTGGCTATTCCTGAGAGTCTCCCATTTTTGTTAACTTTAACTAAGGCCAAAAATTTTAAAGGCACATTAAAATTATCATCTATTGCTAAATTACATAGTATATAAATGTAAATGTGATCACACCACACTTAAACTCTTTGAACAATAAACTATTCTGTTTTCTTCCCCCTGACATTTACAAAATTCATTTGGAGGAGTAGGCTCTACCTTACAGAGATTAGTGATAAATCATGTATTTTTAATGAATATCAATAGGAGAAACCCCAGGACATAGCCCACCATCTAATTTGATTAAACTGTGCTTAAGGCAACACCACCTCTCTAGCTGGGGAATAGCACTATAATGACTTTGTGAGCATTATTGCAGGCTGTTTTAATGATTTAATGAACTGCCTCTATATTTAGTTCAATAGCCTTAAAATGATTAGTGTTTAAGAAAAATTAGCTCACTTTGATCTGATTCTATTTGATAGTAAGTTTAAATAACCTAACCCTTCAAAACACAGTGGAAAAAAATTCCTAGAATCACAGCCAGCTAACTGCTAGAAAACATTATGGCAATCATTAATAACAGTTCATTTATGTTTAGCTACAGCATATGGGATGACATATTCATCCCTCAAGATGGGATACAATGTAATATATGTATTATATCTTTTTTCTATGTATTTTTAATGCAAAAAAAAAAAAAGTACTAAAAAATGTAGTCCTGTCTGCTAATGTAACCAAAATAAACACTCATCCCTCAACAGCATCACTTAAGAATTACGGGTCCAAAGTAGGGTTGATTCTGCTTCTCAGCAAGATGCACAAAGAGCCACTAATGACCAGGGCAGCAAAGGAGACCCCTTGGTGGAGGCTCTGCTGCTCTCCCAAGGGCAGCAGAAATGAGGTTACTGCCTTGGAGCTGCCAAGGAGAAGGGGAGCATGAGCAAATGTGCCAACGGGAATGCCTGAGTCTGCAACCCACACTGCTGCCTTGGCCATGCGGATGGTTGGTGCACCAGAGTCAGAGGACTGCGCTGAAAGGATGCGTCTGTCTGCATTTCCAGCACTTCTCAGAAAAAAGGCTCCCCAAGCGTGATGGCTCTTTATGGCAGAGGCAAGAAGCTGACAAAATGGTGACGAAGCAGCCTAGGTTTGCTGGGTAACCGTACTTCATGCCAGGGCTGACTTGCATCACCACTAACCAGTGCTATCTAGAGACTGGAAAACTATGGGGGGGATTCTGAGGCACCAACCTAATCTTGATGATACTCATTAGCTTGGGCAAAATGCTTGAAAAAAAGCTACAGCCATGAAAACAGGCATGCTGCTAAGAGAAGGAAAATGAAAGCTAAAGTGTTCCATAAGGCTAAGGCAACACTTCTGATAAGTAACTTACAAAATACTAAATTCCAAGTTCATGAACATGCTGTGCATTTGATGTCCTGGAGAATGGAGGCATCCACTCTGCAAGGGCTGATATACACTTCGTGTAGACACACCGTGCAATACCCTCCCCAGCAAGCCTGGGGGCACAGGACTGGCTGACTCCCTTGCACAGAACAGGTAGAAAAGCAAGACCACAAAACCAAAGTGCCCAAAACTACAACAGGCTCTGCTGCTTCCAAAGCCCAGCTAGGAATCCAAACCCAAGCAGGGAATTCTCCTCTGAAACAGGGAATTCTCCTCTGAAAGAGGTTTCTCAAAACACAGCCTTGACAGGAAGATCCTTAGCTCTCCGTAACAGACACCTCAGAGGAAATCCCACATACAAGCTAAAACAAAAGATTAATGTGAGATGCACTCCCATTTCATGTTACATTTTCTGTATCTGCCTTTTCTGATTTCCAGCTTTGTACCACAGACTCCAGTAATACAAAGAGGGCTTTTACTTCACTTTTGACAATTGCTGTTCAGATGCAAAAGATTGCTCCTATTTTTGCAAGTCAAGGCAGTTGCACCCAGCAAACTTCATCCAAAGCCCAAGCAGCCAGTATTAACAAAGACAAGGCAATTTCTGCCACTAAGGCTCTAGTATAATTTCCATTGAAACTAGTCAAAATAACCTTAAATAATGTATTGGTCTGTCCTAGACATTAATTCTTGGAAGAGCCATTACTGTCTCCTAGTTCTGAGGCCCAAAGTGCTTTTCCCTTTTCCTTGAGTTGCTGCTACCACATTCCTCTGCAATTACCTTGCAATGCTTTGGAGAAGCTGGCCTGCAATTCAAGGGTATTTTCCCTCAAAAGGCATTTATTGATGGGATGGATCCACACGATAAATGGTCCAGTATATCCAAGACCCAAAATACGCTTTTCCTGTCTAAGCACTGCAGTCGCCCACAGTTACTTCTTCCTGACTCACAGCGCCTGCTCCATTCCTCAACAGCAGATGTTCTCTCTGGTGTTGGGTTTCCAAGCTATCTCATCCAGTGCTCCTACACTATCCCCATCAGAGCCTTCTATGATTTCTGTGGGGCAGGTCACAGAGATGGTTTTGCATTCACTAGATATTTTTAAACTTCCACATAAACTGTGGCTAAATTAGGCTCATAACTTACTTTCTGGATTCACAAGCCTGGCTAATATCATTCATTGTCATTGGCAGTCTAAACCTTGACACGAATCAACTCAAGGTTAATCGCCCCTAGAGAGGACCAGAACTTCCATTTTCCAAGAAATACCAACATTTTGAATTTCTCTTTTGCTCCAAGATGGAAAAGTTGCGACTAGAGTGTTCCATATCAATAGTGTCAAGGAATTATGGAAAAGCAGGTAAAATATTTAATATTACATACTTGAATTCATAACTCTGAGGAATAGGATGATTACTTTCATTTTGTAACACAAAATGAACACAAGACAAAACATGTCAAATATTTCCATTTAGTCAAATATGCATTGTCCAAACACTATATTCTAGTATTACTAAAACAGAAAATTTGATGGAGTTCATTTTCTCTTCTGTCAAAGCCAACAATCAAATTGACACAGTCCCATGAAACGCTCCCATCTCTACTACACCACATGTTCTAACTGAAAACTGCCTCATCAAAAAAAAAAAAAAAGCACCAGCTCTAATGTGCCTGAAGTGTATGCAATTAAAAAAGTTTCTAAATATAGCTTTAATCATGGCCGACCCCAATCTTCTCACAAGTCCTTGCCCTCCAGGCCATCCCAAAGGGATGGAAACATCCAGTAACAAGCCAAAAGTCTCATGACAGTGTGTTGACCCCATTTGATATTTATCTCTAGCCATTTCTGAGAGCTTCCCATGAGCTTAATTAAGCTCATTCATTTTCACAAATTGCAGCATCCTATAAAAAAAATTCAAACTTTCCTTCGATAGATGAGATTCAAATGGGCAAAGTCTTGTGGGAGGCTAGGTGTCTCTCGGGCTACTCCAGTAGTTCATGAAACAGCTTATCCAGTCCCTCCCCTCAGCAACATGCTGATGAAAAAGAGATGCAGGATTTTGTGCTGTTCAACACAGACCGCAGCAAAGAGCTATTTGCTACAAAATAAGGCACAAAAAGGAGGAAACATTAAGGGGAAGCAGTATCTTTTAACAGCAGCAGTGCTGAAAGCCACAAAATCAATCCTGCCACATAGAGGATAGCTGGAAGGAAAGACTTTTGGTTCAGAAGGAAGAGATGAGAGAAGTGAAGAGGGTGTTTGGGATCAGCTCCAAGGAACACCTTTGTCTTTCCCACATGGCACCTCCTATTGGTGCGGTACCTGGCTGGCTCTATCAGAGCTTTTGGGCCAGGCAAAGCCCATCTTTGGGGTGCTCTAGCAGTCTGCCAGGGAGGGAACAGCTGCTGCAGAGATTCTCCAACTGCTCAGTCCAGATGAGACAACAAAGAGGGGATTGATACTCCTGCAGGTCAGGAAAAAATAGCTACAGAATTACCTATTACCTGCATATAGACAGGGGAACATAGGAGCACATGGAGACTTGATCCTAGTGGCTTTTAGAGGGAAGCCAGACAAACTCTGCCTTTAACAGAGGTAAAACTGACCCTGCCTCAGCCTTAGGGCACAGCGATATGCTAGAAAATGCCTCAAGGCTTTTTTTAAATGTATATAATTGTTGAAGTGTTTTTGGAGTACTAGGGAGGGGGATGTTTTTAATAAATAATTCCATGAGAACTGAAGGAGGAAAATTTTGTACCTAGTTGTACCTAATTACCCTGTAAAAACCTTTTACTGTTATCAATAAACAGCAGAAAGATAAAAACAAAGATCCTCTCCTAGCACAATAAAACAAGTTTCCACAAACTCAGTTACACATTTCTTTCATACTAAAGTTTTAAACACAAAGTATAAGCTTAAGTATCCCTCATCACACCCTTTTCTCCCACAAATGCTTTTCTTTACAAAGCTGCTTCATTCCAGGGTGTACTTTGCAGAAAACCAATGCTAATATAATAATATTTTCATTTCTTGCACATATTTAAGCACTTCATTTACTTTGGAACTTGGTGCATAATTCCTCTGATGTTCTAATTGCTTCATTTGCCTTTAACATATTTACACAGAGTCTGTACCAAGGAGTTCGGGCACTTCATACACAGGAAAAGCAGTTGGTTCCCACACTAGTTACATCAATCCTAAATTTTACAGGTCATTTAACTCCTTTTCCACTGTTTCATGTGTATTGAGCACCAGTCCCATCTTGGCTGCGCTATCACAGTTAGACTACTTCTAACTTGAAAAAAATTCATCTTAGACTTTTAGCTCACTCAGCCCTTCAAATCAAAGCTCCTTTCCACTGTATTTGTTCAAGAAATTTCTTACTATCATAGCTTAAATACTGATCGCTCTAGTTTCTGCAGTGTAAGAGCATGATATCCAGTGATTGTGTTGTTGCAGGCTGCAGTGAAGCCTATTTACCAAATTTTTAACTAGAAATACACACCATCCAAGTGTTAAAGCACCAAGTGCCCCACGCCTTCCTTGCTAAAGATTTGACTAGTGCAAGGCATACATTAAAATATTCCCTAAATATATTTTTTCAGTGGAAAAAAAATTCTAGCACAACTTGAGAAATCTATCCATTTACAACAAGTTTCTGAAAATTAGTTTTCCTTTAGCCACCAGCATATTACTACAGACTGTTTTCTAAAAGCAGCTTCTGCACTTTGCAGAAATAAAGCAGGGCCATGGAAAGCCAAGAGCAGAGATGCCTCTCCAGTCGCAGCAACAGCCATGGCAGGAAGGGCATGGCAGCAGCCTGTTCCTGAAAACCCAAGAACAGCCGTTCAAGCAAGCGCTTCCAAGGACACGGGAATAAGCCCCCGACCAAAGTCGGCATCTCTGGTGTGCCCTACTGGAGGATTTCCAAGGCCATCTAGACCCTGATAACACCACTGAATTATGGCTTTTTCTTCCTTCACTATCAACAACTGTGTTTCAAGCAAACATGTAAAGCACAGTCCTGAGTCCACCACAGAGAAATCCACCCTGTGCATAGATCAGCTATACCCAGGTCACATACCTCCCTATTTCTTGGGCAAACAATTTGCTAGCAACTGCTTTAACAGAGTAACTCTTAAGTAACACTCAGTGAACACATTTAGGTCGTTGGGACTAAAACTAAATAACTTTATTTCCTTATTTTTCTAGGAGCTTTTCTGCCAAGCACCTGTTAGTTGTCACCTCTTTGAATAAACCAGTTCAAGCTCAACCTCTCCTACAGGAGAATAGTCTAAAGCAGAGAGAGATGGCACTTGACTAACTAACAGTTCTCCCTCCTCACTGGCAGTTCTGAGCCAGGCTCCAGAACCTAAGGTCAGAGCTTACTTCAAAAGAGAGCATCTCGCATTGCTGTACTAGGTAGCACACTACCACATACAAAACTTTTTCCCCAAGTAACACCTGTATCATCTGTGTTCACTATCACTGGTAGGTCTCTTCCTTCAGGAGTTTAAACAAACACCCTCCTTGTACAGTCAGAACATTACTTTTCCAAGCAAACTATGCTTAGGAAGCATTTAGGAAAAAAAAAAAAATGTGACATACATTCCATCATGGATTTTATATATTGACAACTTTATTACCCAAGATACAAAATTAAAGTGGCAAAAGATGACTTTTCCTGAGGATGGAGGTGTCAGAGATCACCAAAACCCTCCAAGACCATCACAGAGTCAGCAGGTATTGAGCAGTGTCAGGAAACTCAGCCCTATGGATCTAGTTGCAAACCCTGCTGCCCTAGAGCCCCAAAAGAGTACTTTTTAAATACAAAATAGCCTTGTGGCAACTGCTCACTATGCCAGGACATGACATGGATGCAGGGGGTAAGGCTACTGTTGATGTGAAGGGAGAGGAAAGAGAGCAAGAGAGAAATAACTTTGCTATTCAATATTTTGGCCCCATACCTACAAGACACACAGCTGGTAGATACCTAAGCTGAGGCCAGCAAAGCTCCTGTAATTAGCAATTCCTCCTGGCAGGAGTTTCTTAGTTCCCACCTATGGTAGTATCCAATTGTTGATATTTAGGCAGATCTGGGATTCAACATACAGAGTTAAAAAAAGCCATCACAAAAATAAAGCTCTATTTTATGACAAAAAACAAAACAAAACAAACAAAAAAACTAACTCGGGCAACGTGACTGAAATGACAGCAGCAATACCTCCAGAAATTATAAGCTTCCTATATATTTCTTTTAAGCAGGCAGACACATTAAAAAAAAAAAAAAAAACACAAAAACACAAAAGAAAACAAGAGCCAACCTTATTCTGTCAATACTGACCTATTTTGTTCAGGTCTAACAGCTCAAAAGCTACAAATTCAGTGAAACATGGATTGCAAAACTGTAACACTCCTCAATTACTTTTTGTTGGTCAGACAGGCAAACCTGTTATTTGACAATGCATCATGATCCAAGATAGTAAACTTTATTGCTCAGGGGTCATGAGAAAATGGCCACAGGTACAGCTTGCTAACCTTCACTAGATAATTTTTCAGTTATCATCCAAGAAGTGTAGAAGCACAAAAGATATGTTATCTTTGAGCTTAGTTCATTGTAACACATGGGTGCGATTCCCTATAAAGCCACTTACTAAGTGACTGTTGTGTGTTCTTCAACACAGAATGTCAAATCAGTAAAGCATCTTTTTGACGGTATAAGTGTCCGAATTAAGATGACCCCTCTCCTTTGGGAGACTAACATATTATTTATCATTCTGCCCTGTTTTACCTTTTCTTGCTACCCAGTGCTCCAGAAGAACTCCAAAAGGACTCCCCTACCTCACTTGAAACTGAAGAATTTCAGCATTAAGTCTGCATTTTTTTCCAAATGCCAAGAATCCTTTATGATTCTGCTCTCACCTGTAAGATAAGTAGCGGGCTGAGCAGGAAATTTTGGCTTCTTTAAGATTTCAGGCAAACAGTTGCAGCCGGAAAGTTCAAACTGCAGATCCATCCAATTTTTGGATTCTCATAGTGAAGTTCTGTGCTCTGTTGTGGGTATAGACTCACAGACTGGCTTCAGGACTCTGTGGCCCTGAAGGGCTTCCCTCTCAATGGTCTGGGGATGTTGTACCTTTAAATAAGACCAAGGTCTGCAAGAGCGCAGTTTCGAACGCAGCATGTCCAGCAAGCAGCCATCGCAGAAAATCTCAGCCACAAAGACACACACGTCAATAGTTTTGGTGCTAAATTAGAGCTCAGTACCACACTGAGTACTCATTTCCATACTGAGTTCAAGTTTGGTATCAAAACTTCTTTAGCAATGTTGTAGACTCCAGTTTAAGAAGTGGCAGAGAATTACTGTTTTTTGTTGTCCAAAGAGGCATTAACTAACATAAATGCGAGCACAGCCTCTGACTCTTCTTTTTGGACCTCAACATTATCATAGAAGAGTCAAAAGGAATATAAAGCAAGATTATTGCCAGAGTGCTCTACACTGAGCTTTCTCCACAACTGGACTAACATAATTCATTAATATTACTAAATGACTTATAGTTATTTGTATCATGCTATGGCCCTTGTCTAGATTAGCCAGAGCAGTGTGTTCACGTAGAACAGGACCAGAAGCAGTTGCCCAACAACTTCACTACGGAATTACTGAAACAGCCCAGTACAATGGGAGGCTAAGCTCTCCCAAATTCCATTCAGGTGAACATGGGCTGGGCATATTTGGCCCCTAAAAGGGCACTGGATTGAACTGCCGCACCAGCATGTCCTCATATCACTTAGGACACCTGGTTTCTTGCTGATCTAAGATTGTTCCTCTCAGAAGGCAGATCCCTGTGTTTGTGCAACATAGGGTTGATATAATACTCTTCGGTAGCACTGAGAGCCAGCAGGGGGTTTAGTTATTTCAGTCAGCTTCCTTATCACTGTTTTTTCATTCCTGCTCTTTGAGTAATAAGAGGTTTGGGACAACGTGGACCTTTTGCTGTGTAATTACAGTCTTACCAAAATACCTTTGATAGCTATCAATGATTAATTCAAGCAGAGTTCCAAAACTCAGAACGTACTCCATGCTACCCTGCAGATGGCTATTCCTGACAGCTTGTGTGGCCCTTTATCCTCTCAGTTTAGGGCCTGATCAATAGCTCCCTACGCTTGCACCGAGTTCCTTCCCTCCTCAGAGGAATCCAGCGGTGGTAAGTAAAAGCAGAATCTATATAAATCCTGTATGCAACTTCTCTGTGTACACAATTTCCCTATTCTTTCAACATCTGAAGTTGAAACAATGGAACTGCATGGTTCTATGGGACACATCATGGGCTGTATAGCTGAGAACTTTAAAGTCAACAATATATTCCAGCAATCCAACCCATCTCAGAGGTGCCCACCACAGCTCAACAAAACACAAAAGAGCTGTACTGCCTCAAAGTCATTATCATACTCAGCACATCAGTGATCTGGTATCAGGGAAGGGAGAACAGCCCCAACCATCAGCAGTTCCTGGAGACACAGAAAACAAAGTCAGAGCACAAACAGATGGGGCCAGCCTCTGGGAAAAGTACGCTAGGATTTGTGACAGTGCAGTGAGACATGGTGCCATAAGTGAAGAACTCTTGGACGCTCCCCAGCTTGTCCTTGAAATTCACCCAGAAAGTTTGGAGCCAGGCCAGGCTCCTTGCTGGGCCAGCACTGGGAGCCCAGCGCTGCTGCAGGCTACATTACAGGCCAGAGTTGTTGCGCCTGAGCCGACTGCGCTGCTTGAACTCATCCTTGAGTGTCCTGCAGTGATGAGGCTTAAGCACCCAGCACCCGGCATAGTCAACCCTCAGTTGGTCGCGTGCGTCGATACGAGCACAAGGGGCAAGGCACAGTACTAAGGAAGGCCGCGAACAAAAACCAACTGTGCGATAGCAAGTCTCCTGTTTGAGACTTTAATTTACTCTTGTTCAAGCATCATTTTGGGATAGTTCGCAAGTTTCTATTGCGCCATTTGATTTCATAAGGGAGTAGAAGAGTAAATCCTCTTCTACTGTTCTTCTGTGTTTTTTTATAGCTAAGTACCTTACACCTTCTTACTTGCACAAACATACCAGTAAACATATTCCAAAAGCAACCGCCTTTCTAGTACGAGACTTTGTTTTCCAAGAACTACTAGAAAGTATTAAATAGTGTAGTAGTAAAGTATCATTTATCCTAGAACACCTACTGATTTGCAATGGAGTCAAACCATGCTCAGAGCACACAACTGGGCATCATCTGACCCCAAACAAAACAGCAGTCTTTATCCCACTGCAGTCAGACCCAAGGAGCACTATGTAGTGCAAAGGACCCAACAGCCATGAAATGCAAGCATATTCTTCCTTCTGCAAAGTTAGTAATCCTAGAGAGAAACACACTAGGTATGGGGAGTTAGGCGCTTGCAAATAGACTCTTAATAAGCATAAGCTCAGTCACTAAACCAGAGGACTGTTCTGCTTATGCATTTTCTCTCCACAGTATCTTTTAAACCTATTTTCTTTATTTTGTTGCCATTGTTTTGCTCAGTGGATTAATCATAATTCTTTTATCTGCTCATGTTTTGTTTTTATTTTGAGTTGACAATAAGTATGGATTATGCTCAGTAGATTTCTTCCATATATTTTCAGCTTCTTTCTAAAATTCTTTGCTCTGTTTCTCCTTTTCATTTTCACTTAATCCTTTCCAAACACCCAGGCCCAAGACTTTATAGGAGTATGTCTACCCTGGCAATTTAAAGCATAACGAGCTTGAGTATTTGACACAAATATTTAAAACCAAATTAACCTCCCACCCTGACTAAGTAGAGATATGAGGAGCTCAGAAGCAAGTGCTTCACGCCAGTGCTTTTCTTCCATTACCATGCAAAAAATCAACAGTGTAAATACTGCCTATTTCTCTGCAGCTTAGTGATTAGTCATACATTCCCCTAAGTGGGTTAGCAGGCTCTGGTAGTGCCTTGCACCCACTTTCCTTAAGTATAAGTATAAATGACTATGGGAGGTGACTGGCAGCAGAGGAGAGAAAAAAAGAAAAAAAAAATCACTAAGAGTTTTGTTTGTTTATTCAACTATTTTACCATCCCCTGTACAGCTACTCCAAAGCAGCCTACTTTAAGGGATCTGACTCCTTAATCTGATGGTTAATCCTACATCTGTCTTCTAGTTACACCTTCTAGCTTGGGAAGCATCTTGTCCCAAGCCTTACACATTGCATTGCACTTAAACTGACTTTGAAGTGTAAATAGCAGAAATCAGATTGAAAAACAAGGTGTTTTCAGAACACAGTAACTAAAATATTCTGTAATCTTAGTACAAAATGAGTAAGTTTTAGCTTTTACATGCATGAACTAGATGTGTGAATCCCAAAGAAGAAATCATTCTTTAGACAAAAGAAAATTTTATCATTTCAGGATAGATAATAACACAGTTGATACAACTGTTCTCCTCTAGTCAATGCAGAATATTACTGGCAATATATATTAATCACTATATATGGGGACATCTTATAGAATCATAAGAACTATACTTACCATTTTCTTCACTAGAAGAGAAATACTAGAGACACACGAGAAGCAGTGTAAACCTAGATTATAAACAGGGTTTATCAGCACCTGTTTATTGACAGGTTCACATCATTGCCATAGCATCAGTGTTAGTTTGCTCTGCAAGAGGAACCAGAACTATTGTCTATAAGTTATGGAAAAAATGATGAATCCACAGTAAATCCAGAAGTGCTCAGCACACTCAAAAGTTAACATCCCTCTCCTGATATTTCTTAACACAGAAGCTTGAAAACAGCATTTGTCTCAATTTGCTTTGTCAGTCCTGAATTTGTTCCTATTTCAATGAGTAAGAGTTACCCAGATCATCAGTCATTTCTCCATTCAGAGTCATATACAGATTTGGTATATATAATGATTTGTCTATTCCAAAGATTAAAACATGCAGGGTTTGCCCAACTATAACTAGGCAGTTCTACACATGCCAAGTCAAAATTGCAGCATCAGCTGCAGTACATTCTCACGTCAGCCCGACAGGACTTTGTCACATACATATTTTCATGGTTATATTGAGAATTGCCTTTTTAGCATGTTTAGATGTTTATTTTATATATGTTTGTGCAAGTATGTGTGTGTGCATACATAGGCATACCTGGTTTTAGAGGAAGAGAGTCATTGTGCAGTGGGTATTTTCATTAATTAATAAAAGCTTTGGGTAAACCGTAGGTCAGATAAAAACCCTCTATGCACAAAAGGAGAGATTAAATTAGTCTGTGAACCACTTTTGATATTTAATATTCCACCTGTTCTATTTGCTTTGGCTAAAGACCATGTCAACTTAAGCGATTTCTGTTCTATCTAAATGACAGGTCTAACTATAACAGTTCATTTTACAACTGACTTCTCAGTCATCTGAAAAAGCAAGAATGCCCCCTTTTGTCAATTCCATATATTTCCCCTTATGAGGCCAGGAGAGGGAGTAGTAGATGTATGTTCCCCCTGGAGAGAAGAAAAAAAAAAAAAAAAAAAAAAAAAAAAAAAAAAAAAAAAACCATGGGGGAAAAAAAAATTTTTTTTTTTTTTGGGGGGAAAAAAAAAGGCCCCCCCCCTCCCCCTTTTTTTTTTTTTTTTTTTTTTTTTTTTTTTTTTTTTAAAGAAACCAAACAGATTTCTCTTCCAGGAAAAAACTGTTCATGGAGAGAAGTGCATCTACCACACAAAAGTTTCAAGCATGTCACCTGCGCTCTGTAAAAGTCAAATCACTCCCATCAATAGAGATGCATGGGCCAACCCAGATTAATCTGGGTCAATTCTGTGCTCACTTACACAGCTCAGCAAGCAGCATAAACCCAGATCACCTGCAGTCACATAACTACCCACATGCTGGCTAACCCATGATAGTAATGGCAAATAAAAATAGGCCCTCCCAGTCCTCCACCTTCAGTTATACAACTTGCAAAAACAATTGTATAAATCAAAATAACTGTTTCTCCAGAATCTCACCCAAATTTTAGGGCTTTTGAGCTCCTGATGGAAAGCATTCATCTGCTTTGAAGACAGAAACATGCCTTCCAGTTTTCAAGAATTCTGAAAATTCACTGCCTCATGCTGAGCAATGTAAATATACCCATGTTAAGAAGCTAGCATGTGTGACCACTCTAAGCGAACACTGCAGAAAGACATGGTCTTCCAGAAGGCCACTCAGAGAGCAGGAAAAAAAATATCCTAAAATTTACTTGCATATTTGCCAGCTCTTTCAGAGGTGCCTATCTCAGCTTTGGGGATTGTTTCTGTAGCATAACTACAAGGCAATTTCCTGCCCCTTTATGTGTCTAGAAACTGAAGACAATTATATTTTGAGACTGAGAAGTTCCCAATATAATAACTAAGAAATGTTATCTGAAATTGTAGCTTTTTTGTTGAGAAACATGATGGTGTTTATGGTACTTAACTATCAACATACCATAGATTTATGACAAGTGCAAAATATCTTATTCAGCTGAAAAAGCAAGGTGGACTGGACAAAGTTACAGGTGAGGGCAAAAAAACTCAACTGAAACATGGAACACTTTTTCCCCTCCCTCACCAGCTCAGAAAGGCCCCCAAGAGCTACCTCACTCTGTTTGCACAGGACTTCACATCGCACTGCAAGTGCCTGCGGTCATGGAGAAAGAGAAAGGGTAGGAGCATCTTTCCCATCACTTCCATATTTTACTTATCCTTCTCATTCCACAAAGTACGGGAGAAGCGTTAAGATACTTTGGTCTCAACTTGGCTTCATACCAAATGCTCCCTAAATTTAAGCTGCTTACTTTCTCAAATGACTTTTCCTCAAATGACTTTTACCTTAGACTTACCTTTTACAGTAAGGATACCCTTTCAGGTTCCCAAACCTTTTCATCTTCCTTGTCTTACCCAGGTTCTTAGCTGCATACAGCTGTTGAATGTTATCAAAAGTTTGTTTCCCCCTTTTATAAAGGCTGTTGCACTTGGTTTGGTTTCTAATTTTGTAAAACAGGGTTGCCATCAGAGATAATCACTTGATAGATTTAGATGGTTTTAGCCTTTTTCCCTACCCCTGAAGACATTTACTACCACACTTCTCTGACTACTGCTTTCAGTATTAAGTAGCTTACTGAAGATATCACTCTGTTTTAGAGAATGTTTTACTGGCAGCAAATTCCAAAGAGTCTCTTTCCTTCCATATTCAATGTGTTTAGCTTTTGCACTTCAAACTAGGGGGTATTCCTGAAGGCTATTGATTACAAAGCGGTATGAAACTAGCAAAAATCTATTCATTTGCCATCTAAGTAATTGAAAGTAATTACTACTTTTACTCTTTCTACGCACTTCATTGATGGGCTGCATAAAAAGACAAGTGGAACAAATTCACGTGTATTTAAAAAAAAAAAATCAATCTATAAAGATACAAGTCCAGGGAAAGAGGTGGGCCAGCCTACAGGTTAGTCTCCTGCTATTGTAAAGAAAAAAATACAGAAAACTTCTACACAAGTGAAAATAAACATGACACTGCAGAGCTACAAGATAACATTTCTTGATGTGTTTCTATGCCTTCACTTTAGATCCAACCTCCAGAAGAGCAGTTCACCCAGGATTTAGATTCTACTATACAATTGCGAGAGTTGCACAGCATAGCTCTGAATCAGGTGTTCAGCAAGCTGGCTCTTCACCCAATCACGATCATCTGGAGGCAGAGTACACAAGCCTGATCACATTATTTACACCTCAAAAAGGCAAACTTGACTTCCTGCTTTCTTACCTCAGCAAACTGTAGGCAGAAAATAGGAAAACACTAAAGCAAAACCAGCCAATTCATAGACACTGTTGCCCACATGTGGTGCCATACTGAGAACAGCCCTCACAGCAACAAGGCCACTGTAGCTCCACTACTAGAAGGCAAGTTCAGAGCCAACCTCGGCTCGTGCTGCACTCCTCAGACAGCTGCTCTGCGAGATTCCCATGCCTGGGACCAGGGAACTACCCAGCTGTCTCCCAGCAGTCTGGGAGAGTTGCAGGAGAGTCCGCATCACATGGCAAGGGTGGAAGCACCTTCTGCTCCACTTAAACCAAAAAAACCCACACACCACCAACACACACCGATGCCTGGAGTTCATACAGGAATCATCATTAAATCATTTGTTTTGGAATAAACGTAAGCAACATGTACAGGGTAGGGTAACCCAATCCCCAAACCTAAGTCAAGAGTTGGGAGGATAATTTCTGGACTAAAGTTATTGTTGTTTTCTAGGATCATTGCAACAACCTGTATTTATCCAGGCTGTAGAGTGTATTCATTGTTATTATTCTTATTTATCAAGCAACAATTCCTCAGAAACCTTAAAGGGCCTCTTGGTCATCCATCAAGAGAAGGAACCAGTATTTCCACAAAGACAGTACTTGCACACATGGACCACATCAACCTTTGATTATGGACTCATCTTGTCAAGCTGCATATTCTCCTGGCAGATTAACCAGCGCATAAAGACCACAGTTGTACTTTTCCCCAGTCACCCCAGTTTACTGCAACAAAACATTTTTGCAAGCAGTTTTCAGCTATTTTACAATGGCACACTATTTTCATGGCCATGTCAGCGTAGACAGAATTTTTTTCTTCATCAATGTATGTATGCATTTACCTATGCAACTGTAATCACTATAAGCACTGCTTGTTTTCACAGGGTGACAAAAGTTGGTAGCAAAGTGTTCAAAAGCATTTGTTTTTTTGTCTCTAGCTTTATACTAGAGCAAAACATTCCCAAAGTTTGGCAGCTGAGAGCACAACTAAAAGTAACTTTACACAAGTGAATATAGCTTCCTAAATATCTGAAGAACAAACTATCAAACTATTCCTGTACAAAACAGCAAAGAATTGTTAGAGACATCTGTCAAGAGTGAACTGAGTCATCCCAGGTGTTACCATATCTAGTTCTCATCAATTCAACAAGAGCTCCTCCAGGAAAATACAGTGCTTCAAGAGAAAAAATTAATCTAGCAACCACTTCCTACAGAACCAATATTGAATAATCTCAGAAAACAGTAACACAGAACATCTGAAATCTTCACGGGAACATTCCTTGCAAGCCTGCCTTTTATTACATTGCAATAACAGTAAGTAAAAGCTTTCAACCTGAAACATTTGTTAATAAAAATGCACAAATATACATGATTTGAGAGATCAGTTTGATAAGAGTGCAATATAGACATAAATGTGACTGCTAGACATAGAATATCTTCTGTGTTCTGATCAACTGAGGGCTTATTTGTACTACAGCTATTTTCTCTGTCTTGTCTTACAGCATAAAGAAACCATAGAAAAGGCTTAAGTCACATTGATACCCCTTTGTATTTCAATAGAAAGTAAATCATGTACATTAGAATTGAACCTGTGTTCAGGATCTCCTAATGTTTCAGGGTTCTCTGCTCACATGTCTCAGACACTGTATTCACGCTGCCTATTTCCCCAGCAACTGCCATGCACTCCATGCAATCTCTTCTGCTATTCATCTTTATTTTTTGCTTGCTTGTTCTTTAAAGTGGCTTTATTACCTTTCTCCTCTTCTTTCTTTTCTCTCACCCAGTAAGATTTTACTTGTAGCTGTGGGAATACATAATAATAGATATGTTAGAAAAGTTTTAAACATAATTGAAAGCACTTTTCTATTTGATGTTGATTCTGTCCCAGATGTTTGTTTGCCAGCCATGAAGGCAAAAATGATCAGACATTCATATCCATGTGTACAAACACAGATAGGCAAGATGTCCTAAAGGATGCTCAAGTAGACTGTGTAATTGTATAACTTTGTTCTGTGATCCCTCTCATTCATTTTCCTAAGTTCTCACTTCATTATTTTTCATTCTTCATTACTTCATCCTCCCTTCATTTTGGGTTAGAATTCAAGACAAGAGACTTTCTTTTTAAATGTATTAGTGAGGAACTCAATATTATTCTAAGTTTATCTTGTCTAATCACAAAACTGATATAAGATTGGGCTGAAAAGAACTACCAGAAAAGATTCAATAAACATTTCCTATCATTTACCTGATCATGTTCAACAATCAAATTCCATGAGCAATGTACCAGGCTGGGTACAAGTAGTATTACATCAGCTCCTGCTTTCTCATGAGGAAAAGAGAAAACAAACAAACAAACAAACAAACAAAAAAAAAAAAAAAAAAGAGAGAGAGAGAGAGAGAGAGAGAGAGAGAGAGGCCCTGGAGGATGAGCTCTAGCTATGTCAGTAGTCACCTCTTTTTCCAGTCCCTCTCCAGCTATTCTTTTAGAAGAAAATGGCAGGAAGCTTTAACAAACTTTAAGTACCCTTTCTCCCCTAAGCATAAAAATATACAGTGGAAAAGCAAGAACAGTGTTTATGTCACAATGATTTTTAAAGCTCATCTCTTACATCTTCTTCTAATATGACCCATGAGTTACCACTTCATAATTAGTGAGAAAAGACATCACAAATATACAAATGAGATGGAAACAACAGAAGCAGACACAAAGCACATCACAAGTTTGTACAATCTCTCATTTCTCTCCTCCCCCCCGCCTCCATTTCACTATAAGGAATGTTCAAGCACAAATACTCCACGAAAATGCATCTTGTGGACAACCACCACCAGCAACAGAACAAGTAGTACTTTCCTTGGAAAAATCCTTGAGGAGATCCAGTGACTCATGAGCACATCCCCACCCTGGTAAAGATCATCACAAGACATTCTGATGTACTGCCCCATCCCCATGGCTGTCACAGGAGCGACAATCAAAAAGGTCACTATGATTTACTCATGTTTTATGTTAAAGCAGATTTACTCACTACTCATTTTCTACTACTATTCTTTGTGTTCCTTCAACCAGTGGGTCAAATCAAGAGCTGGTTAAAAACAAGTGCGGCTCCATGACTTCCCTAGAGCTTTGCCGGTTTTCTGCAGCTAAGAAGGTGCTCAATCTCCTCGAGCACAGGAAAACAGCTGGCTGGGGCTGCGTGGCAGCTCCCTGCTGCATGCTCGAATTCCGCAAAGACAAGCGGACAGTCAAATTAACTTACATTTTTTGCAACAGGGCAAATGCTAAGTTGAAGCATGAAGTTAAACAGAATGTTAAAATGAAAAAAGGTGTGAAAAAATTTCAACAAGGTCTTATTACAAGGTGAATGGATATGAAAATTTATCCTAATTTTCACACAGAATTGAGGTGTTTCAGTAATTATCGGTATCCATTCCTCTCTTTAAAGCTTCCCAGCAAGCAGCAATCAGAATTATATACGATCTCTGCATGAAACTAATGAATTCATGACAAAGACTAGTCCTAGACATGAAGAGAGATATTGCATCAGGGTAGCAGTATCAGACTTTAATGCCCCAAACCAGTCTCATGGCCACGCTTGAACTATAACGGAACTAGAACAAATACCAGAGCTCCACGGCACCAGCTGCCCAAGGTCTTGGGTGCTCCCTCACTCCAAAATGAAAGAAAGAACAATATGAAGATTAAACAGGTTTGTTATTTTTCTCCTGATAGAGAAACATTTCTGTTCAGTGTATAGCTAGCCATAGACAAAGACACAGCATGTTGAACCATACTTCCACGGCATGTTCAAGAGCAGCTTCTACCCAAATTAGGAAAAGCACTTTTTAAACATTAGTTATTTCACAGGAGTTGAGAGTCCTAATTTACTATATTAATTTTACAGGCAGAAAAAATGGGGTGGATGAAGCAAAGGAGGCAAACATCTCTAAAGTTTGGCCAACATCTTCCAGACAATTATTCCTAAACTAAGAGCCTTTCTAAAGTAAGGCCTACTACATTAGGTTTCTCCTTCCTCGGGTGTTTACAAGAACAGCACTCTTGGCCAGCAATCTTTAAGATTATTTCTCTAAGAGAAGTGCACTGCTAACTCGACTTTCTTCCCCCAAAGGGCACACCTTGAAACAAAGATAAAGAATTTTTATGCACATAATACCTTTTTAGGGCACCATAGTTCAAATCTTTACAAGGCACTTAGGTTCCTAATAATAAAGGATGGACAGTGACACTCACCATGTTAGTCTTCCTTTTATAGCAATACCCCCCTCAAAAATAGGAAAAAGCTGCATCATACCTACAGAAGAAATGAGCTACTAGAAAGTTTCTAATACTTTAAGACTATGCAGTCCTATGATATTTTGGGCATTGGCTCCTGTGATTCCATATACCAGCTGATTATCCATACACCAGGGTACACAGACCTTGCCAAGCAAACCGTTACCTTGAGGTAAGTTGTCAAGCTAAGATCCTGTGAGTATTTCCATGGAAATGGATCCTCAACGTACTGTTTTACATTCTTAATTTCTTTGCTGCTATTTTTTATGTGGCAAACAAGCACGAGTGCTGAGCTATGTGGAAGTATTATCTAAATGACTAGAAGGACTTTCTCTGCACTTTCCCAGAGTCATACTGCTTGAGCCGATAGATAAGTAATTACAGTTCGAGCCATTTCCTCGGCTTCTTCCATCCATTCTTGGAGACACAAGTAACCCTGAATTCCCGTACTCAGGTTCCTCAACCCCTTCCCTTGTCACCGAATCCTAGGGATAGTGGAAGTGAAAGGGAGCTCCACTTTATCAAAGCAATTTTAAAAGTTTTCTTAAGAAAATCTACACTCCTTCCCTCCCCCCTCCCAAAGTGTTTGCTTTTTTTTGTTTTTGTATTGCAAAGCAATACCAAAGTATCCTGTGTGTCAGAGGACTCTACAACTGGAAAGCACATTTGTAGACATAACTAGAGGAGTTTATTTTCATGTCTTTATACCTAAAGATATAGGGTCTGGCCTTAGATGGGAGTGAGTCACACAAGTCCATATTTAGCTTTTAGAATGTCTGATACACACTGGTGGGATCAGAGAAGACTTCTCTCAATGTCAGAGCAGGCTGTTGTATGGGCAAGAGAGAACAAAGCAGAAGGGCAAACAGCATTGGATTTGGGCATGGATGCAGGAGACAGCAGAGGAGAGAGTTGGAAAAAGCAAGAAATTCCTCAACTCTTTCCTAGCATCTTGCTTGCTTTGAGATATTTTGGCTGTACCCTTCTATCACCTGGCAGAATCACACAGCCTTTTAGATGACTGGCTCAAGTAATAGAAGGAAAAAACAGCCAGAAATAATACTGCCAAGTAATTAGAAGAGAACGCATTGCAAATTTAAACACCATTTTTATTCATTAATCTCCAACAGCTAAAGACAAACCTAAAGCAAAATTAACATGATTGTAAGCTAAGCACTCATATCCTGTGGCTACTTTTTGGCCTGCTGAGAGAGAATGAGCTGATCAAAGACAGCGCACTCATTGACAGCAGCAAGATTAGCGCTGCTTCAGCAAGCTCACAGTTAGTTCCTATTAACTAACCTGTCTTAGGAGCTGATGACACCATAATTAATCTGAGCTCCAATTTGGAGTGAAACAAGGGAGTGACCTGTCCATATACTGATGTACCCTGTAATCCAACACAAATTTAGTCTTCTGGTTTTGTTGAGCAGGTGAAGAACTGTAACTAATTTCACATCAAGAGGCACAAGCAACAGAGATCCCCAGGAAAGCAGATCAGAGGTGCTGTGTTGCTGTCTCGAGGTAACAAATAAGCAATGAGCCCACTATAACTGTCAACATCAGGAATTGCTAATTGCCATTTGTAGCAAACAAGCCTAGAAAGATACACAACAGCCTAATAGCACATTAATAACAGAACCTCAGTCACAGCCAGAGCTTTCCAACAGCAGCAGAGCAGGACCAACATTTAAAACATGAATATTTTAAATATTTACACTTCAGGATTTTCCTCTTAAGGCTTGTAAAGCTACTAGTAGGAATATTCCACAGAATTCTGCCCTTTAAGAAAACTGATGAAATTCGAAAACATAAATATATTTCTCTAACCACTGTTGCTTAAATCTGTTTATATGAAAACTGTCTTTAGCAACCTACCTGCTACTGTTCATTGTTATCTCTTGCCATACATCTTCCCACATAACGCAATAGATTAGCAAATCTTAAAAAACATTTATTACAAAACACAGCCTTCTCAAATTAAATTTAATGTTATTTTCAGCTGATATTCATCAGGCCATAAATATATAGATATACAAATTGTTGCTGATAAAAAACTCTTCCCAAGTGAAATATGGTGCGTTACACAGATAAGAGTTACCCCATTTGTAAGAAAAACCTCAAAGCTTGAATACAATCTTTGACTGATGCATTGTTCTCCATTCTATGGATAATATTTAATATCATACAAATAATATTTTCTCTGTAGCCATTTCAATTTTCAGCCTAATTTCATAAGCTGAGGTAGAAAATTTCAGGTGCAATAGTGGGTACATAACGTTTCCTGCACATACCTGAAATTCCTCCAAAAGAGCCTTCAAAAAAAAAAAAAAAAAAAAAAAAATCTGTTTAAACCTCATCTGTCACTTACTCATTACAACATTAGAAAAGGAAATTCAAGAGTCATGAAGTGCTTTATCTAATAAAATATTAGATGGCATACAGATAAAAAGAACTTCCTGGACGTAGTCTTCTTGGTATAGGTTGCAACACACAGAATATTATCTGATAAAAAGAGATACAAAACTAAGGAAATGACAGAGTAAATCATCACACTTTTCATTCATAGAGACACACTGCATGTTGTCATCACTCTCACAGAACTACAGCTGCAAACTCCCTCATAAATATCAACCCCTCTGATATCTCATTTGGTAAGAGAGTCACCTGCAAACACAAATATATGCAAACAACAGTGCCAGAAGGTCAACTGATAGGTGGTGTATGTGGTAAAGGGCAGAGCTGAGTACATAATCCTTCATATACCCGTAAGGCAGAGTTCAATCTGAGACTTATGTATCACAAAATACTTAGCATGTGATAGCATCAAGGTGCATCCTTTGGTGGATAAGAGTTGATCCTCAAAGGCTGTTAGCTTGGAGGTCTTTGAGAAGAGAGTAAGTGCTTCGGAGCTAGTGACATATTTGAGCACAACGTTTTTGTGAAGTATTTCATCTGGACACGTTCAGATGTGCTCCTACACAGATGCAACACGCACCTGGGTGCACACAATTCTCAACACGTGGGATTGCAAAACGAGGATAAGCAGAGTTTGTAGCAAGATATGATAACTTTTATGAGATCAGCTGATACACTACAAAAAAAGATACAAGGTTTGGGGACCATAAACTCATCTAGATCCAGACCGCTATCACTCCACCAGGACACCTGCAACTCCTGCGGCCACGTTGGAGTCCTTCTTCTAGCTGTCTTGCCCTGTATGCGAGAGCTTAAATTTAAAACATGAGCTTGACCGCCTTAACAAAAAAACATGCACTGAGCACCAAGATAATTTGAATATCTTGGATGTACAAGAACTGTTTGTTCAGGAAAAGGGGACTAGATTACTGTCTTCTACCAAAGAGGAGCAGAAACACACTATCAAGCATCCTCTATGGAATCCATAGGCAGCAGCTGAATGTACAAATGGAAAAATGACTGAAAACTTGTAACAGCAGCAAACCTACACAACAACAAAGCCTGAGCTGAATAGATAGACAGCTCACTTGTATCTGGAATAGATCTTTAGACTAGCGATATTTAGAAGTCTAACAAACACTCAGCTCCCACAAGTTTATAAAATATATCACACCACCACTAACTTAACAGACATAAAATACTAGCTCACAGAATATAGCATATTAAAAGCATAAATACATGTATTTATAATGCATATTTCCATAAAAACAGTAACAACCTGTAATATACTAGAATCACTCAGATAATACCTTATTCACACTGAGAAGAGTATTTTCTCCTTTCGAAGGCACTAACAGTTTTAGAAAAAAATATGCTATATTAACATAGGGAAACAACTTTCTGAAAAGGAGAATCTAACTGAATAACTGAGACACCATATTAAAAATATATATATAAAATAAAAATCCATAACTAGCATTTATTAACTTTCCATAGTTCAAACCCTATGGAAAAACATTATTGAGCTGCTGTAAAAGACACAGTGGAAGAAAGTACTACATTGAAACAAGCCATCCCCAAACTCTCCAAGTTCTAAAGCAGTGTGCTTTAGTCAATACTTCAGATGTTGCTAAGGGAAGTGCATCAGTACAACTCAACAAACATATATCAGGTTATTCATGTAACTAAATAATCAAGAACCACATTTCCATCACATTTTCATAAAGGAATGTTACTCACAAAACAGCCAGTCTACATCCTTTTCCCCAGGTCTATACTCCAAGCAAGATTTTCAAGCATCTTTAAGGGAAAACATTAAAAATTAGAATTCACACTTCCATCAAACCACAGAAAAAGAATTACTATTGAACTATGCTTTCTTTTCCACCAAAAAGTAAGCTAATTTTTCAGTCTGACCCCAATCCCTAGAGGAAGAATCAACCCACCTTCTCCTAACACTTTCCCATGTTTCCCACAAACCTTTTCTCTTTAATAACACACCTGATTTAAACCATCTCATTAGGTTTGATTATTCTCCATTACTGAGCATTAGAATTACTGCTTCTCTGTTACACCTGAACCTTGTGTGCTTGAAGACTTGTTAATTTTTTCCTAACTGCTGCAGGTATTTTAATAAAAGGTATCACTGCTTCCTTAACAACCTATCTCAGTAGGCAGCTGTAGCTTCTGCAGCAACACTAAAGTACATAGCAGAAGCAGGTAACAACCACATGGAGCAATCAGCTTTATAAACTCAGAAAAAAATAAGGTAGCTCTTTTTCTCACGTAAAATAAATGATACTGATCTGAGAGAAAGGGGCAGAAGGAAGTATACAAGCAATAGTTTTCCTGAGCGTAGAACAACAAGAGAATGATAGGGCATGACTAGAAATTAAAATTCTCCTAAGAAAAGCTGTTTGGGGTGTGGTGGCTTTTTTTTTTTTTTTTTTTTTTGGCTTTAGTAGTGCAACTCGCTGCACTGAAGCATCTGATTTTTGTGTTCAGTAACACTTAACACAATCTTAACACATTCTTAACAAAATCTGAACACAAGCACTGCCATGCAGTTAAAAAAAAAATAAATAAGGGCCTTAAATCCTAATAGCACAAAGCCATCCAAGAAAGGTATATAGGCAAATCCTACTAAAAGTGTCTTCATGTCTGAAAACTAAATATCTGTTTTATTAGCTTTTGGAACTTCAGAACTTCAAGATAAAATATGATTTTGGATTTCTTAAAAGTATCTTGTGAGATTAAATGTGTTTTAGTGAAAGGCAGTACAGGCAACCTAGAAAAGTAATGGGGCTGCTTCTCTCAGGGAATGGCAGATGGAGCAGGATATCAAAGCAGTTGTGAAGCAATTTTCTCCAATGACCTGGTTAACTCTTCAGAAATATTATGAAGGTTTTATCTGTAAATTTATGTGGGCTCAAAGATATCATAAATATCATTGTATAGAAGAATCTTCAGAGAATTTTGGCCACCTTTGTACTGTTTGCAATAGGCAGTGTTGGCCCCAAACAATAAATGGGAGTAACTTAAAGTAATTAAAACTATCTGTTGTCATTAACAACACACGCTGAATCCAGAATCCACACAGAGGCGCACATGCCGAACACTTGGTACGATACGAGGTCCCCGCAGTGACCTATGCGACTGCACGCTGCTGCTGCCCTGCGGTTAGCCAAGACACCGGGCGAAGCTCCTCCACGGGGCACTGACCTCCGAGGAAAGCCGAGGGGGCCCAGAGCGAGTCCCGAGGAGGGCGTTTCTGGCCACTCTTTGTACCAGTGTGACAGAGGGGCAGTTTGAGTGAAAGACACGGTGAACAGCAGTACCGGCCACACAGCCCAGCGCCTGGAGAACACCGGGGCTCTGCTGGGGGCCTCGGACCGGGGCAGAGGCCTTGGCGGGTTCCCCAGCGTCCCGGTGCCCCCGCGTGGGCCCCGAGCCTTTACCGGCCGCGGCGCGCGAGCAACGGCCGCCAACAGCCGCCAGG
>VZSV01000071.1:564439-585745 GCA_013398735.1 Nothocercus julius
GAGGAGGGGAGGGGAAGGAGGCGGCGCGCGGCGGCCGTGGGGCGGCGCTCGCCCTTGCCCCTCCCGTTCCCGCGCGCTGCTCCTCGCAGCCGTTTTACTCTGGCGGTGTTTCGTGTGCTCGCGGCTTAGGAGCTCTGCCGCTTGTGGAGCCGCTTGCCCTGCGGTGGGGTTGTGCTGCGTAGGGAACACGTGGAGCTCAGATGGGAGTAAGGAGCTCCCTCCGAGTGCTCGTGTCTGCGGCCAGGTGCTCTGACCTGCCTGGTGGTGCCTGCAGGCCCCTTGCGTGTGTCTCTGTGGCCTCCTAGGAGTGAAAGCTGCAGCCTGTAACGGCTAAGAGCTGCCTGTGCTGGTGTTGGTCCTGTTACCTTGCTGAACTGGGTGCGGTTCCTCAGCTGTGTGGGTTTGGGGTAATTTCCAGGCATTTCTGCCCTCCTGCAGTGAGGGTGAGAGATAGTTATATGTTGGATGATCTGTGCAGCCTAGTAAAGCAAAACCTGAAACAAATTTACTTAAATTATGGCTTGTCATCTGATACTATGATGTGTTAGAACTCAGATCTTGGCCCTCTTTGCTACAGTGGAGAAACCGAGGCAAAAGATTAGGAAATACCAAACAAGCTCCTCACTTAAAGCTTGCAGAGGAAAAGATAACATTTTCTACTGCATGATCTTTGAAGCTGTTGTCATTGTGTATGCCTTGCAGCCTAGTAAGCTTGAAAGTTGAAAGTGAAGAGTATGTGTGTGGTTGCTTTTTTTTTTTTTTTTTTTTTTTTTAAGTCTGCAAAGGAGGAAGAGATTCACTGGATATCAGTCACTCCTTCAGTAAAACTTTCCAAGTGCCTTTTCACTTCAGCTCTTAAATAATGAGATCATATTCTTCAGTAATGCATGCAAAGGACTGAAAACAGAAATCTACTGATTACTAAAGAATTTTGATGTTAAGAACTTCTGTTTTATCTTTCCATTGTGTGGTGATGCATCTGAATGATGTTGTTTACTATGTCAGCCTCTAATTATAGTCTCTCTAGGAAGAACAGGGACACAGAAGGGCAAGTGGTGTATTTACCTATGATGGAAAGATCTCACATACTAAAAGGTCTAAAACACTGTTGCTTTGAGCAAACTCTCTGAAGTACAAATATTATGATGTAAGTAATGCCTAAAACATGTAAGAAGTAACTGTTGCAGTGTTTTAAATGAAGACTAGATGTCCTGCACAGGAGAACCTTTTTAAGAGAGAAATCAATCTGCCTTGATAGAGGAATGATGCCAACAATTATAAATATAGAACAGGTGATCCTGCTCTCGTGAATCATTTGCCGAAGGTGCCTGGTGACTCTTTTCAAATCCTCTTCCAGTCAAATTCTGTCATATCTTGAATGGGCTTAAGTATTTCTTGACTAGCAAGCTGATTTTTGAAGTTGTCATTAGGTAAAGAAGAAAGTAGCTGTTTTGAGTAATGATCTGATGAATCATTTTAGCTTTGGAGGCTGGATGTGGACTCTGTGATCAAGTAAGCTGAGCTGTATTGACTCCTTGTTTTGCAAGTAATGCAAGGGCCCTGTAGAGCCCCTTAATAGACAAAGTAGACTTTGTATTACCTTGTCCCAGGCCTTTCTCCTCATCTTCAGCTGTGGTGTAAAGTCTTTCCTTCTCTATTTTTCCCTTCTCACATGGTCTTCTGCTATAACTTCAGTGTGCCAGGCTAGTTGGGGATTCAGTAGTAAAATAGGTGTGTCAAAACTGGGATGTGTTCCTTCATTAAGGGGGGTGTGTGTGTGTGTGTGGTTTTTTTGTTTTTTTTTTTTTTTTTTTAATTATGAAATGTGTCACAGTAACCACTGCTGTGTGATCCTAAACCAGGGGTTGACTCCAGCAGGAGAAGCAAGAAAGGTTTGACTAGCTTTGGTAGCCATGGATGCTGGGCAAACTGCCATGAAAATCATGTCTGAGGCGAGGCTGAAGTTCGCTATGCGAAGCTGCACTCATTAATAACCAAGGCATGTGAGCAGCTGAGTTGAATTTTGAAACTTGTGAAACTTGAGATGCATAACAGCAGTGATATGAGAAGTAGGGCTGTAGTTCACTAGCAATTTATCAAGTGACATTCTGCACTGTTGCCTTCACTAGACCAAGTCCTATGTGTAGAAGGATTGAAAAATGCTTTTTTTTTTTTTTCTTCTCTCCAGAGACAGCAGGGCTGGAAGAGGAAGAGAATGACACAGTTGCATCTCCTTGCAGCAGGAGGGGGAGGGGAGGGGGAAAACTTACTTTATACCCATGTCTCAAACTCAATATAAAGCTAAGCTGTCTCTGAGCAGCATTTACAAGCACAGCTGGACTTGTGCTACTTTATATGATGAAATATCTTGGTTTTGGATAAACTGATGCACAGCTTGTGTGTACAGTTAAGCCTCTGAACTATAGAACAGCACTCCTAGAAGTGTTGCAGACTGCTGTTTCCTTTTGCTTTTTCCCTTAACCAAAAATATGGTAATTAAGCATTATTACTTCACTACATCAACTCTGTTTAAGTTACTGCTTTGTGTTATACCCTTCCTCTGCATAACGTCTTTCCTGACCCAGTAGAAGCCCAGCAAATCTGTTCAGTTTTCTTTTACCTTGTTGTGATAGCAGACCTCATCTAACTGAATGGAGCTTGTGTTAAATGCCCTTGGTTTCCAGTAATCAGGAAACTGATGGGGTGGGAAATATCCTTAAACCTGACCCGAAGTACACACCAAACTTCAGAAGTGCACGGTGTTGCCTTCAGTGGGTTGCAGACCTTTCTGTTAATACTCGTTGATGTTACAATTATCAAGAATGATGCAAAAAGATTGTACTGAGGTAGCATTAAGTTGTGACTCCTGGTGTTGTCCACCTGACCTGATTTGCAGGTTAGTATAAGAGTGTCTTACTGTGCAAAAGTAGGGGCTTCTCTTACCTTCTTCCCATTTATCTATCTTTATTTATCCCCATAAAGATAAGTAAGAGCTTAGTTGGTAACTAAGTCTTCAGCATTTTATTTTCTCCCACAGGACTTCTATGCTGCAGAACCAACCTGAAAGGCACTATGGAGTTACCTCTCCAATTAGCTTGGCTCCTCCTAAGGATATAGATTATATTCATACTCAGAAGTTAGTTGAGGCAATGAAGCCATTTGGGGTGTTTGAAGATGAAGAACAACTGAATCACAGGTATAATAAGACTGTAAAACTTGTTAATCTTTTTCTTTTTTTTTTTTTTTTTTTTTTTTTAGAACCAATCTAATACAATTTTTTCTTTACAGACTAGTTGTTCTTGGTAAACTGAATAACTTAGTTAAAGAATGGATTTCAGAACTTGGTGAGAGCAAGGTAAGGGTTTTATAAGTTCTCACCAAAACAACTGCTACCTTTTTATTTCTTAAGTATCATACTACTAGAGTGTATGCTGAAGTTCAGCTTTTGATATTTCCCTTGTATATCAAGTACAGCTGTAGTAACATCGTTGTAATAAGGCATGAAAGATCTTTTGTATCAGGATCTTGCAGTTTTTAGGGCAGAGAATGAATTTGTAAAGTGGCTTTGGCAACAGTGTGCAAAACTGAAACAATATATTGTAGCATGAGGTAGATGGTAAACTGGCAGTGGCTTTTGAGTAATTTTTCCAATGTTTAAAGCACTGAGTTGAATTAAACTGCCTCACTTAGATTGTGTTGACTTATGTAAGTCTTCTGCAGAGTAGACTGATGATAGGCTTTAACATCTATAAATTAATAGGACTGCTGCATTCATTGTACACTTCTTGAATTGCAAACATTTTTTTTAGAAAAACAGTTACAATCTGGATTAACAACTCTATGCCTATGTAAAGGCCTATTTAAGGAGACTGGTGTGGGTGTGTGTGTGTGTATATATATATATGTGTGTGTGTGTATATATATATATTTTTCTAGCTCACTTTAAATGTTGCTGCTATCTTCCTCTCAAGTACTAAGGAGTTACAGGCTGTGATCTATTAAAAGCCTAAAAACTTCAGCTGAGTGTTAAACAAGTTCAAGTCAGTTAAGTGCACATAGTTCAATATGTATCTTGTATCCTAAAGCAAATTTTTCTTTTTTTTAACCCACAGAATCTTCCCCCTTCAGTAGTAGGAAATGTTGGTGGCAAAATATTTACATTTGGTTCTTACAGACTTGGAGTACACACCAAAGGTAGAATTTTAGTTGTCTGGTTGTAATATCAGTGTTTGAAAGTTGCTAGCTACATTGACTGATGAAATGGAATATCTCTTTGCAGGTGCTGACATAGATGCTCTTTGTGTTGCTCCTAGACATGTGGAAAGATCAGATTTCTTTCAGTCATTCTTTGAAAAACTAAAGCACCAAGAGGAAATAAAAAATCTAAGAGTAAGCTTTCTCCTTCATAGACTCTACAACTTGTAAAAGTAACAAGAATGTTCAGCATTCATGCTGGTAGAGACCAAAATAAGTCAAACTTTCACTTCCTGTTCCCAATGACTACATGATTACATCATAGAAATCTTTGCTGTATACTTATTCCCTGCCCCAAAGAAGATATGAGAATGAGTCATCAATGTAGTAAAAAGCAAGCTTGTCCCTTGGATCCTTGCAAAACTCTTACATGACTGAGGAGAGGACAGCCTGATAACTCAGGCAGGTGAATGTGGTGTGGAAAGGCTTTGGTCAGTATCTTTGTATTAGAGTTCCTCTGGATGTTATTCAGGACCCCTACATCATTCTTTTCCAGTATTGTTCCTTCTGGATACTTGAGTCTGAGACTTTGCTGGAGTGAGCCATGCCAACAGCTTTACATGAAGCTGGTAGGAGTTGTGCTGTTGATGTGTAATAGTAACTGTTGTGTAAAAACCACCTTCAGGGTGCTGCAAATCTTGCATGCAGATCTAAACTCCTGGCCTGTCAACTTCTGACCATAAACAGGGATATTACCCTTGAGTTATACAAATCTTGTGAAGAAAAGAGAAGTGAAGACACTCTTCAAGTCCTTCAGGTGCAGATTACTCTGGTGTCTAGGGAAAGCTTGAGGGGAAACTGCTAGACTATGTATCTTGCAAAGGAGGTAAGATATTCAAACTTCTGTCTGTAGGGTTAATCAAACTAAACATGTTCTTAATTGCAATATGGTGGCATGCTTTTGTAGCTAAGCTGTGAAAAGTTTTGTAACTGGCTGGCCTGTTCGAAAGATCTAGCAGGTAATATTACAGGTGTTACTAGAACTCAATTTATCATTAGTTGTCACCAGAGTTAAACCTGCCAGTCATTGTTCCCCTCAGGTATCAGAGATGCTTCCCTTTCACTTTTTTTTTTTTTTAAACTGGTGCTTAATGGAATACTGCACAGTTTTGATCTTGTCTCGTACTCCTCATGTGGCTCTGTTTCCAGATGCTGGCCCAGCTTATTCTGCTGCATGTTCAGATAAGACTGTTTCCTCTAATGTAATTTGTACCAAGCATAGGGGAGAGGTTTTGCTCCTCTGTAATTGGGCATTTGCACCTGTAAATGTCCAACCCTTTGGCTCATCATAGAAACTTGTGTGGGAAATACGATGCTCAGGTCTATTTCAACTAGAGGACTGTATTTTCATGTTTGTTTAGTGTATTTGAGTGCAATACTAAACTCTAGCTGTTAAGCTCTCTAAAGTATATTGAACGCACAGGCTTTCTTTGGGATAAATGAGAACTGCTTGACTTGCTTCAGACTCATTTTCACAGATAGCTAAAATGTTGGAAGCATCTGCAGCTTCCTGCTGCAAGCTTGGGAACTGGGTGCACAGTGAAGTCTGTCCTCTATCCAAATTCCAGTAAGGGAAAAGTGTTCTGCTGCTAGCCTTCTCTTTTTTTTTTTTTTTTTTTGAAGGCTTCATATATAGAGCTAATGAGCTTTTGTTCAAATAACTCCTGAAAATGAGGCCTGTGGAACAAATCTAACAAGTGATCTACTCTGTTCATGACAAAATTGAAAACTGTCCAGTAAGATAGATGCTAGTTATTTCAGGCATGGTAGGAAAAAATGAGAGATGAGTGCACACTGTCAAATGTGTGCTTTTGAAGTTTCTCTGGATGTTAGGCTATAGTAAAATAGCTGTAAATATCTTTAGTGTCATTAGTATTGACACTAAGGGCTCATTGTGCAGTAGCTGTTAGTGAAGACATGATCAACCTCCAAGCCTGTCAGCTAATAATTTTTTAAGCTACTATTAGTATGATGCTGCCTGTTGCTTATAAACAATTTTGACTCAAATTATAGCAGACAGCTCTAAGTCTATATACTGGGTAATTAAAATACTTGAACTGTTTTATTCTAGTCTAGAAAGAATGTAAAAACAAGATGCTTTCTTACACTTTCTCTTCACAGGCAGTTGAAGATGCATATGTGCCAGTTGTCAAGTTTGAATTTGATGGCATTGAGGTAAGCATTTTATTGTTCTTCTAATGAGTATGTCTTTTTCTGAACCTGTTTTACAGGTCATGTATGCCTAATCACATAGTATTTATTTCACACCTATGTCCTGACTGGGAATAGAAGTGGTGTTTTGTGTGTGTGTGTGTTGGGTTTTTTGATTTTTTTTTTTTTGTTTTTTTTCCTCCTCTCTGACAAGCTAGTTTCCTTCAAAGGACTAAGGCTTTTTTTTCTAGTGTGTGTATGCTATTATTATTGAGGCTAATCTCTTCCTTTCAAGAACAAGGAAGCAGCTGTGAGATGAAGAGTATCTGGAAAATGAAAGTAGTCAAATGACAATCCCATATGCCTAGATATTTCAGCAGCTGGAGTCCTCATCTGGAATAAATCTTTACAGTAAATGTTTGTGTGTTATAGTATCTAGGCAAGTTACTGCACTGGTATACCTGTCATGAGGACATTTATTCAATGGCTTTATTAGTAAAGCCATAACAGTTGTCCTGTAATTTCACTGTACTAATAAACATGCTTCAAGATCAGAATAATTTGGTGCATAAAGAAAATCTTCTCTTTGAAGTAGAGTTGAGATGGTTGAACCTAAACTTAGCCAAAGAAGTATGATGCAACTTCCCTTTTAAGTGAAAAATCTAAATTTAGAATGACTTTTTTAAAAAAAAAGTTGAATAAACTTCCTTTTGTTTAAAAGTAGGTGTGAGGTAGTGTAGTTCACGTGAATAAAATATAGAACTTATAACAACCTGCTCAAATTTTCTGGCAAATGCCTCTCTTGAGCTTTGCAATCATGTCATTTAAAATAAGAATAATTCCTGCTGCTCTCCAGACTTTACCAGTTGTTGCCCACTATGTGCTGCTTGCAAGCAGTGCTGCATTCTAATTTGTGGTTGGCTCTTCTTTCTCCAAGATTGATCTCGTTTTTGCAAGACTCTCTGTACAAACTATATCTGATAATCTTGATCTTGGAGATGACTCGCGTCTGAGGAGTCTGGATATAAGATGCATACGGAGCTTAAATGGTAAGATGTTCATGCTGCTTTAAAATGTTATGGAGGTTGGTATAGGAATATGTAAAGAAACATTCATTACACAATCAAAGTATGTGTGGAAGATGCAGAAACTGATCTCCTGTGTGCTTAAGACAGGAGGAGGTAGTGAATAGACTTAAATTTAAAAGTTTTAAGGAATGTGATTGGGTAGACCTATATTTTCTGTTCATTTGATCAAGCTGTGCATTGTCTTTTTAACAGAACTTGCTGCAGATCCTTTTAAAGAAAGGATGCTTAGAAGTGTGTAGTGTTCTTGTTTGTTTATATGGGGGATGGGAGGTGGCATTTAGAACATCTAAACTCCAAATTACCTGCTGTTTAACACTACTTAATTGTCCCTAGCTATTGAAAAAAAAATCTAGCTTTCAAAATCCATATGGAAAAGGTCTTATTAAAGTTTGCAGGAGTTTAAACTATGGAAAAGATAGTCCATGCATAGGTTCGAGAAATGAAATCTTGGATGTTAAGTATAATGAAGTCATCCAAACTTGTTTTTAGAGCCTTTTGATAAACTTTATTGTCAAAACCAGCATAGTAGGAAGCTGGATTTCTACCTTCTTTCTTCCTTGTAGGCTGCAGAGTTACTGATGAAATACTACATCTAGTGCCAAATAAAGAGAACTTTCGACTCACGCTCCGTGCAATTAAACTGTGGGCAAAGCGTAAGTAATTATGATCTTTAAAATTTCAGAAATAACAGATGTAGGAATTTTCCAGCATGATGTAAGAGTACATCAGCTTTGGATAGTTTAAATGTCAGTCTTGGTTATTTTAAATCTAAACTAAAAACATTAAAGGTCTACCCCTGTGTTAGATTATGTATTTTCCTTTTTGAGTGGCTGGGGGGGATGAATACAATGAAAGGCACTGTGTTGCTTATCAGCAGTGTGACCACAAATAGTGGAAAAAGACAATTAAGACATAAGAGTTTGGGCATGTGGATAAAACAAGTGCTAGAAGAATGACTGAACTCTTAAAAAGTAGATATCTGTAACGATAAGTAAATTTCAGAGTAGTAATGCTTTGGGAAGTGGTAGAATTGTGTTTTTTATCACTGTAAGAAGCAAGATTCTTGTCTGTATCCCACTGCAAACATCCTTCAGGCTCAGTGAAGTTAAGTATACTAAGTAAACTACAGATTATAAAATTGGTGCTGTAAATCTGAAGAGATGTACTTATGTATTGAAAGAATAAAGGCTAACTAAGAATCCATTCTAGGACGTGGAATATACTCCAATATGCTGGGATTTCTTGGTGGAGTTTCCTGGGCTATGCTAGTAGCGAGAACATGTCAGCTCTATCCAAATGCTTTGGCTTCCACCCTTGTTAACAAGTTCTTCTTGGTTTTCTCAAAGTGGTAAGAGATTGTTTGACACTTTACAAAACTTGATTCTCAGTACAGTTTAAAGCTAGTTATTGATTTAAGAGTGTATCTAAATCTTCATCATGTGTTGAGCTTTAAATTGGTAATTACTAGTTACTGACCACTTTTATATAGGGAGTGGCCAAAACCTGTGTTGCTGAAACAGCCTGAAGAGAGTGATCTTAACTTACCTGTATGGGACCCTAGGGTATGTAGGCACTTAATTCAAAAGCCTTTAGGTTGTCTTTTAGCCTAAATTTATGCTAAGCAGAAATGCTTTATTGCCATAGGTGAATCCAGCTGACCGGTATCACGTAATGCCTATAATCACACCAGCGTATCCCCAGCAGAATTCCACATATAATGTATCTACATCAACAAGAGCTGTAATGGTGGAGGAGTTCAAACATGGTAAAGATACTGTTTTTTTACCATATTTGTTAATTGATTAGGAAAAGTATGATGCTTTAATGTAGAACTGTTTGTGTCAAGGGAATTACTGATCTTTGATCTGTGTATTAGTGTTCAGAACTTGCCATGTAAAGTTCATAACTCATGCCGATTTATTGTGGTTTTTTTTTTTTTTTCGGATTATAGGTCTTGCAGTTACAAATGAGATTCTTCAAGGGAAATCAGACTGGCCAAAGCTCCTAGAGCCACCAAACTTCTTTCAGAAGTATAAGTACGTGTGAAAGCTGCCTGAACTAGACTTTACTTTCGTACTGGTTAGCATAGGGGATTTAGGTTTTTCATTCTAAAGTGAAGATGGCCCTAATGCTTGTTTCTCCATAAAATGGAGGCAATCAGATGACTTTTGATAAGCGTGAATGCAGAGGTGCATGAAGAAACTGTTTATCTCATCCTGTTGACACCACTTTAATTACAAAACTAAAGTACTCTGACTGTAGTTTAAAGTGATCCTAAAGGATATAAACAGTTTCTCTTCAGTTAGTACTTCATGGAATACAGGATATAATTCTTGTTTGGGAGTCATTCTACATACATGTATGGCAGTTGTTTTGGCTTCATTTAAATGAAGCCAGAACATGAATTATTTTCATTTTCTTTTAGACACTATATTGTACTGACTGCTAGTGCCTTTACTGAGGAGCATCACTTGGAGTGGTAAGACTTTTTGAATACATAACTGAAACCCAATTCAGTGTTGTGCTACGTTTTGCATATTAAAGTGTACACCTTGGCATCACATAGAGTATCAGTTGAAGTAATGAGTTCATCTGCTAAATCTTGTAACTAAAAATCTTGTAACTAACATTAAACTTGTTAGAGGAATTAACCTAAAGACTGAGTCATGATAAGAAGGGACAAAGAGGGCTAGTGTGTGTACGTCTCAAAGATCTCTTAATCATCTGGAGAAGCAGATGCAGAGAGTCTAGGGCAACTGTTTACCCCAACACATGCAAGTTGTAAGTCTCTTGTTACAGAGGCTGAAGTGATCATGGAGTACTTGATGTGATCAGCAAGTAATGACCATTGGAGAGCTGAACTTACATCTTCTAAACCTTCTTAAAATGCTGGGTTTCAAATTTTATTACTGAATGTAATAGTTAATTTGTGGTTAACTACACTCAATACTAAACTGCTGTGGTTATGTAGTCAGCCTATATGAAGGCCTGCTGTATTCC
This sequence comes from Nothocercus julius, assembly GCA_013398735.1. Taxonomy (NCBI): domain Eukaryota; kingdom Metazoa; phylum Chordata; class Aves; order Tinamiformes; family Tinamidae; genus Nothocercus; species Nothocercus julius. The sequence goes on from VZSV01000071.1 coordinate 574,933, forward strand.
AGTGAGGTGAAACAAGCCTATTTAATCTGAGGGAAACATGCTGATGCTCAATACAGAGCATGTGAACACTGATAAATCACACTTGCTGTAATTTAATGTAGTAGTGGACTTGGATCTCTTGGGTTCAGTCCTGAAAGTGTCAGCATTTCAGTGGGTTAAATAGCAGAAGTGCTTGAAGAATCTCAAGGTTAATTAGCTTCCAAGTTAGTGTATTTAAGTGCAGCAAATGGCAATCTGTTAAATGAAAAACTTTGAGGTTATGATTCTGATCTTGGGCAAGTTTCTGATAAAGTTAAGGTGCCTAGATTGTCTTTTATTAAAGGAACAACACTTCCCACTTAGGTTGGAGGGGAGCTGCAGGAAGTCTGCAGGAAGAACTGTATCTCCATCCAGGTGTAACTCAATAGGTGTGATCAAGTGTTTTTGACCTACACTTCCCCTTCTTATTTGGAGTAAAAAGAAGAATTTTGCTCACTTGCAAGTTCAGCCAAAGATACTAAAGTCTGCTAGGGTCTGCTTCTTACGACTGCCTTTGTCACAGGTTCAGTGTTGAAGGGCTCTGTCTAAATTGGTAGCCAACTTGAACTCAGTCTTTTGAACCTTTAAAGCTCAAATATTACTTGGAATTTTCTTAAACTGCAGAACAACTACATAACATGAAATCTAATATTTACTTTGCTGAATGAAGCTTACTATTTAATGCTTGATTAGCATTTTTGATTTCCATTGTGTAATGGAACATGTGCTGGGTATGGTAAAAAACAGATCTTTTTTTTTTTACTAGGGTTGGCCTTGTTGAATCTAAAATTCGTGTGCTGGTTGGAAACTTGGAGAGGAATGAATTTATAAATATTGCACATGTAAATCCACAGTCTTTCCCTGGCAACCAAGAACACTGTAAACAGTGAGTTTCATTAATTTTTTTAAAAACAATTTGGCCAGTATGTTTTAACTTGTTAATATTCAGTCATCTTGGTCATCTGTGAGATGAATTAAGGGCATACTGTTTTGAGTACAGAATCTCATAGGCAAGGATGTGAACATGTAAGAACACATATATAAACTCCACTTATTTAAAAATGAGAGTTCCTAAGTATGGCAGTACTTACATAAAGGCTTACTCTAAGCATTAACTGCTGTGTATCACTAAATCATGTAGGATGTTTTGCTTAATCCTTCCTTGAGACTAGATGCTAGCATCCAAATAGACCTGGCATCTGTGCATAAGTGAGACTTGTGGATCTGTCTTTTTCAGGAGTGAATATGTGTCAATGTGGTTTCTTGGAATCATATTTAGGAAAGTTGAAAATGCAGAAAGTGTTAACATTGATTTAACATATGATATACAGTCATTCACAGATACAGGTAAGTATCTTGCTCTAGTCTTAAGGGTTTAACTTTTGATTCTAGTGGAAGTTATTTTGTGAAATGAATTGTGCTTCCTTTGGTGTCTTGTCTTTCAAGAGGAATGTATAGAACAGTTAGGTTTCTTATTTTGACACTTTGCCAAAGTAAGCTCAGTAGGTATTGTGCAGCACTGTCATGCAGCAGGTGAAGAGACGCTTCCAGGTCAAATATGTTGGAAATGTGGGAGAGAATTCAATTGACACCAGGGCAGAATTGTTGTAGTCAATGCAAGGCAATGTGACTAAACTTTAAGTTACTCTAGTGGATGGGCAAAGATTGTTATGCTGTGTTTGACATAGGTATGTAGTAAATCTGTAATAAGCATAACCAGATGAAATTGCAGTTTTGCAGGTAACAGTAAGCACACCCATGAAGGAGCTAGACCTTGAGGTGGGTGGTCAGAGACCTGAAGCCTGGCTATATACACTGCAGTGTAGTTAATTATATTTGTCAAAGTCACTGGCAGTTGTTAAACTTTGAAAGTAGGAGTTAAACTACATAAAATTCTAAAATAAACTGGCATTAACAGCTCTTCCTGAAACAGTCTTAGTGGTCCTCCCTACTTGGAAAGCCAGTTAGTTGTCTCAATACAATTACATGTGGTCTGGCATGTGAATATTCATGTTCACTTCCTACTGTTACCTTTTGGTAAGCTTAGAAGTAAAAGTAGTTAATGCAAGTGTTAGATATGGCTAGAATCCAGAATCTGGGAGTGGTAGAGGTTATTTGAAAGGATAGACCTTTCCAGTCTGCTTCTTCCCAGCTTGAATGCATTTGTATCTTTTAGAAGCGCTTGTGTGCTGTTAGGCTTTTGAACAGTGATCTTCAATTAAAGAAACTAGGTAACATATCCAAAATGACAAGTGTGCTGGAGCAGAGAACTTTAGACAAAGAACTGATGCCCTTAAATGTTTGGTACTATGGATTGTCTTTACAACGGTGCAGTCTGAACTGTGTGTTGTCTTGGTCACAACAGTTATTTCAGGAAGTCGCTTACATCTGTTACTCCCAATGGGAAAATTGCCTGGTTTAACTGACTGGTTAAGGACTTCTTCTTTGGGTTAAAACTCAGACATATGTAACTAGCTAATGGCTGTAACAGACCTTAAATATGAACTTAAACAGCTATGATGTAGCTATTCTGATCTAGGCATCTTGGCTCTCACTCATCTTGATTATATAGAGAGTACTTGGGTCATATTTTTCTGCTGTGCTGGAAGTTTGTGTTTTTTCATGGCCAGAACAAACTTAAAAGCTGCTGCTTCTGAAGAACCTATAAATAGCCTCAACATGTCTGTAACACAAACATCCACAAGAGGCATAACACTAAATTTTGTTTAGTTTACAGGCAGGCTAGCAATCTCAACATGCTGAAAGAAGGTATGAAGATTGAGGCAGCTCATGTGAAGAGAAAGCAGCTCCACTATTTTTTGCCTGCAGAAATCTTACAGAAGAAAAAGAAGGTATAATAAAATTTTGGCTCTTTGGGAAACATTTCCTTTTGCTTGCTTATTCTTTTAAGTTCTCATGTTCTAAACTGTTGTTTCAGCAAAGCTTGCCAGATATTAGTCACAGTGCTAGTGGACTTCAGTCCAAAAGGGCCTCTTCAGATGGAAGCTGTTTGGAGAGTTCCAGAGACGTGGACTCCAGAACACCATATAATTCCCCTTCGTTAAATAGGATATCTAAATTGGACACCTCTGCAGCAGAAATAGAAAGGTTAGCACTATAACCTTGGAGTGGTGGAGAATTTGCTATTGTTATCTGACTGTCACTGCAAATGCATTTTAGGATTCTTGTTCGAATCTGTAGATCAGATGTGGACATCTGATGGACTACTCCAATGGCTTATAAATAAAGCTGACATTCCAGTTGAGCTGGGGAGGAGTTAAGAAATCTTTCAAACTACTGTATGGAAACACGTAGGAATAAAGAGGTACTTGGTATCAGAGAAATGATTTGGTCCTGAATATAAATCCACTTAGCCCAGTGAACCTGGAGCATGTGACCAAGCAACTCTGTCCTTTCTAGCAAAAGGTACGGTTAGTGCTAGCTGGAGTGAACTTCCAGTGAAGCAGTGATCTTTGATCATACAACCAAACCACCAACTTACTACTGTTAACTTAAGGAACGAAGAGCATAAGAATTTCCTGACAGTTGTTTGAGATGTCCATTTGTCCACAAAGTACTTTTGCACAGAGGAATAAGGAATAATAGCTTAATATCAATATATTGTGCTTGCTGTATTGCGGCCGAGTTCAGTAATGAAGTACTATACAAATATACAGAACTATGGGGGGAATGCATATATGGAGCAGATGAATGTAGAAGCAGTATGGAGTGCTGTATATTTTAGGCTGGAAAACAAAACTAGAACATGAGGACTCAGCTTCACTGCCTAACAGAAATGTTTAGGTTGAAATTTGCAGTGTGAAGTTCAGCAAAATGAAGATCTGGTGCTAGATTACGTGCTAGTTTGTCTTTGCTCAGCAGAACTGTAATAAGGAGAATCACAGAATCATTATGGTTGGAAAAGACCTTCAAGATCATCTAGTCCAACTGTAACCCCCTCGGCACCATGCCTGCTAAACCATGAAGCTAAGAAAGTAGTTGTCTGTTTTGCTTGAACTCCTGAAACTATGTACAGTATTTTGTAAACTATTTTGTAATTCAAGCATTCAAAAACTTGATATTTACAGAAATGCTGGAATTCAAAGAGCCCCTGGGGCTAGCAGTAGGGAGAAGATACCTAATGTAGCCATCCCGTCAGTGTCTAAAGGACTGTCCATTCCAGTTATTGGTTCAAGTATGTATTAAAGTGGTGGTGGTGGTGGGGAAAAGCCATCTTTAATATCATGGCTGGACTCTAAAAGCTGGGTGTCTCCTGCAGAAATGGAGGCTAGAGTTACCATAAGAACATCAGGACCTGCTTGCATTGGTTGCACCATTCCTACAGTAGTAGGACACGGCACAATTTCTCGGCTTAGAACGCATCTTGTCCAAGGACAAGAGCTACAGGGGACTCCAACTGCAATTTCTAAAAATGCTGCACCTAAACGACCTCACTCACCTGCCTCAGAAGAATGCCCAAAAAGACTGAAAGACAAAGAAAAGGTAAAAGCTTGTGGATAGCAAGCCAGGGATGGCTTGAAATAGTGCTAGATGCTGTTGCAAAATCAGTGGTGTTACTGAAGGCTGAATTGAAGCATAATGATAGCTTTACTAGGCTGTAAGTATGCAAAATTGTCTTGAACTTAATGTGTACCAATATAATCTTGAGATATGATACCATACCTTGGTTCTGGTGGTACAGTTACTGTTTTCATTTTACACTGTACTGCCCCCATTCAGTTGCTTCTTAATGGGCCAGTTTATTTAGCAACTCTTTAAGCAATCCAGAAAACACTTTTCAATTGCCTTACTGAAAAGGATATGAGTATTTTAGACTTGCAAGTAAGAGTTAATCTGTTCTAGCAGATAAATTAAAAGCCTGTGCAATTTTTAAGGAATATATGTAACAGATTATCCACTTTTCAAAAGACATGAAATTGCTTGTTAAATTGTGTTTTTGTGGAAGCTTTAGATTAATGCCTGAGTTATTTTTTTTTATTTCATAAGAACACTTAATTTCTGTATATGCATTTGGCTTCCTCCTTGCAGCAAAGTCAAAGAATAAGAAAAAGCTCATGTTTGACACTTTTAAGGAATCCGAGCCTTTGGGATTACAAAATAGTACCAGATATTTCAAGTACAGGCTTCAGGACTGAATATCAAGACTTTGAGACCTGAGATTCCTGTGTGGTGCTAGTATTTTTGTTTAAATGTCACTTTAACAATTTGTTAATGCTTCTAATATGTTGATTGGAAGCTTTACCCAAATATGAAAGCAACTTTAATGTAGAAATATTTTGAGTCTGTGTATTCTTTTTTTCTAGTTAATTGCCCAGGATTCAGCATTCAAAGACTGTGGCAATCCAGAAGATGTAAAGAGAAAATCTGCAGAAAATGTAATTTTGAGGTTGTTTTACTCAGTGTCATAACTGAAAATCTGAATGCTCTAGTGCCCACACTACCTCACATAAGTAGTGCATTTGCTGATGTTAAAGCTTTCTAGTGTAACATCTCAGCCTTTCCTTCTCAGATATTACACCCATGTGTAATATTACCTTACTGTTACTTACCTATCCAATGATACTACTAGATAATGTGGTAGTATAAACACTTAAGTGTTGACCCCTCAAAGGGAGCATAAATTGCTACTTACTGAGTGTAGTTTGTTAGTGAAGTGTAATCTCTTGAGGGCATGTGCTCAAATCGAGATATGGCCCTATTAGCAGCACCCTCATTTTAAAGATCTGGAATATTTTATGCATGTTCATGGGCTGTCAAAAACCTTAGTATTTTCCCTGGTCTTAAAGGAGGTTGAGGGTATCCATATATGTATGTACTTGACTGTCTTTTTATACTATGAATTTGATGATGCCTTTTAATATCATCTGTTTTATGTTTTTTCAGGATGGCCTTGAAAGAAAATCCATGCCCATTCCAATTATTGACACATCAAGGTCACAGGTATTATCTGTTGTGCCATTATGTTCCCAGGTAAATCAAAACTAGAATTTCCATCACATGTATAAAGACTATGTTGTATTAATTACTATAAGCTTGATTCTTTTGGGTATCTGGTAAGCTTTGTCTATTGTGCTTCCAGCAAATTGAATGGCTAGACTCTAGCACAGTGAGTTTCCAGGTTTACTTGGAAAACTTAAGCCACAGATTGAAAGCTGCTGTACTTCAAGAAGCATGTACACATATACTTGAGCCCTGTTCCAGTTTATTTCCCAGTTTGCTTTTTTTTTGTTTTCCCTCCTCAGGAGGAAAAAAATATGTATATTCCTTGCAGTTTCTTCAAAAAGTGCTCTGAGCTAACATTATCTTAAATACTTGTATGCCAGTTTGTGACAAGACTTGGAAGCTCCAAGGAATTATAAGTGGCTTTAACTCTTCTGTCTTCTGTGACATGTAAGATTTTATGAGGCTGAGTGTTTATAAGACTGGAAGTAAACTGTGATTCATGGAAAACCCTAGGAATATAGGGTATCACTACTAGCCAGAAGAATGCTAGTTTCCTCTGTTATGTTGTTAAACAGCTTATTTCCTGACGTGATTTGAAGCAATTTCTGAGAGAATAATGTATGCAGAGGGAAAATGCTTTATCTCTGTAAAATGTGGTGGTAAGCAAACAAGTAGAAAAACAACCTTTGCTGTAAACACTTGATTTTGGTCATGATACCTTTGTAGATAGAGTGCTATTCTATAGGTTTTTTCCTAGAAAAGGATTTGTTTATCTGCTATGATTTTTCAATTAATGCATTTACAACTACCTTTTCTATATTGCATCTTTGTGTTGCAGAGGCTTTCCAGTAAAGAGCTACCAGATTCCTCATCACCTGTTCCAACAAATAATATTCGGATTATTAAAAGATCCATCCGACTGACCCTTAACCGGTAACAAGTGTCTCTTCAGGTAAAGATAATGGGCATTTTAGTGGCTCATAATGTCATTGTCATGCAATTACTGTCCAACAAAGTATGGAGGGTTGTTCTTACCATATGGGAAGTTATTTAAATATAACCTGGTTAGTTCAACATTCTTCTTTGCATTTTGACCCGCAGATGCGGTAGGATGGTCCTATTACTGTGTAGCTTTTCCAAGATTGCCTGCTGACAAGTCACTGTCTACAAAGTCATGGTGTTCAGTTTTTCAGTATTGTTAGCTGATGCTTGCTTCCTTTGGAATTATTTTCTGCATACCCTCTCTACAGCTGTCCTTATTAGTCTTTTCAGACTTAACAGTCACTAGTTGAAAATGCCCATGTTGAAAAAAGCCACAAAAAGCAACCTGTACTGTAACTTGGATTCGGAATGCATGGAAATGGGGGTTTTAGTCACTGGAACCACATTCTGATTTGAAGTATGTCTGAATGTGTTTGCATTTGCTTACACTTTCCTAGCTAATGTAGATATATTGTGATCTTAAATTTATCCAGTTTGGCACGTCCACTCCTGTGCATCTATCACAATGGTGCCCAGTTGCTACAGGCAGTAGCTTTCCACTGTCTAGCACAGCCATGTACTACATAAGTGATAAGTATTGCCTCCCATGGAGGCCCATAAATAATCTAAATATTGAAGAAAAGGCAACAGAGGATGCTACCAAGGTATAGAGATGGTGGAAATGTCTCAGGCCACATTATTTCTTTTCATCTTAAGACTGCTCCAAACAGACTGATTTGTTTTCTTCTGTTTTCACTGGGTAGCAAAGCTAAACACCCAACTAAAGGTACGCTTAAACATTGTGCCAGGTGAGGCTGTCATGACACTATACCTCCTGCAAGCCAGTCTAAAAAGCGGTTGATGTGCAGAAAGTGGTATTGGTGTTTCACTGAAACCCTTGAGGTTGTTCTAAATGATTATATGCAAACCTGTAGTCTAAAATCAAGTCATGTAAACAAGCTGATTAAAAACAGGCTGCTTACCCAGTTGAGTTCATCAGGGTCTTGGGGGGTGGGGAGAAGTTCTGATCATATGAAACAAATGCTGTGCATCTTACTATTGTATTTACTTTAATTTGATGTTTTTGTAAATGAAGCTGTATGTTTTTTCCAGAGTATTTTTGTATGTACTATAAAATACTGTCTTTGAAAGAGAAACTCAATCTTTAGTCTTTCCTTGGTACTTTTTTCTGTAGGTTAGATGTGCTTAAAATTAAGTCCTAACCCTATTTTAGGCAGTGAGTGAGGAGGAGGAAATAATCTGCCTAATGATGATAACATGCTATAACCAACTTGATGAGAGGAGCCTGGAAACACTCTTTCCCTGTTCCTGGTATTTCTGGGCTTTGCATTAAATTCTGTGAATTTAAACACTCTGTAAACTGTAGGCGGCTGAAGTCCCAATTTGCTGTTTGGGGAATTGATGCTCCTGGAACTTACAAAAGTATTTGCTCAACTTGGTTGGAACTCAGAATTGCTGTTCATCTTAAGCATCCATTGGAAATCTTTGTAGTTGCAAGATCTAAGGGCTGTAAAGGAAAAGGTATGTATCCTGTAAAGTGTCCCTTCTGTAATGTTTTCTTACTACTAGTATTTCAAATGTGGGGAGAAAGCATGATTGCTTGGCATAGTAGCATTGCTTTAATACTACATCTGGCTCCTAATTAGCTTCAAGTGCAAGGTAGCCTTTATATAAGTCTTCTAAGCAGGGCAGTGACACTCCACAGCTGTTTTGAAAGCTTTCTAACTCAAAATTGGTTTTAGTTGGTTTGAGAGGTCCTATATTTGCCTCCACCCCATTCCTCCCCTTAAAAAGACTTAGTCCTAGTTCAGTCAAACAACTCATGTTAAGTGACTTAGCAGAACTACATCTTGAGTTTATAAAAATAGTTTCTTCAGTTTTCTAACCCTGTTTAAAATCCTGCTTTTTGAAATACCAGGTGTGTTTTACTGAGAGTATGCATGTAACTTCAGCACCTGTGTAGCAAAGAAAGATACTTTGTAAATTTGAAGGAACTAAACCTGCCCTAAGTGATAGGGTAAACAGTGAAGTAAATATGAAAAATGTTTTGTAGTAGTCTACAACCCTATAATATTAATATACTCTTTAATCTCTTCCCCTTGAGTCTTCTGACTTGTTATAAGTGTCCTTCAGCAAAGTCTCTTGGCATTTTCATCCAAAGAGTCCTTGGTTGTTTTCCAGGTATGTGCATGCTAATAGAGGGATTGTGTGATGGAGCAGTGTCCAAAACTGACCTAGTTAGCCTGCCTTCATATTTTTTTTTTTTAACTCTTGCTTTGCAGTTTACCTTCCAATCACCCTTATTTAAGTATTCCTTTGCTCCTAAGGTTTGAGGAGGAACTGTGGGATTATATACTCTGCACAAACCTGCCTTAGTGCTTGGGGCAGCTGCCTGACCTCATCATCCTGGGCTTTCCCCGCATATCATGGCGGTGCGGTACTGCCCCAGGGCCATGTAGTAATGTGGTATTCTGAGTGTTTCCCTCTGTTTTTGATGGGTTAATGGCTTGTTCTGCTTTTCTGACTGAAGTTCAGATTGCAACAACTCAGTTTAAAGTTGTTCTTGGCTTATGGACCCAGTTCTCTATACAAAAACTTCACCTTCAGTCATTCAAATAAAATCCTCAATAAGGTTCTTGTACATGAAAACTCCTGCCAATATTGCTGTCTGCTTTCTGAGCTAGTTACTACTGGGTTGGGAAGGGGCTGAGGGATGTATGACCCTTTAAGGACAACGTCTAGTTAAATAATATATGACTAACTTGGGCAAGAAATTCCATCATGCAATTCAATGCTTTCTGTACTTTTTTTATTAGGTATTAGTAAAGAAAACACTAATGTGATGTCATCTATGCTTATGGTGTTGTAGCAATGAAGTGACCAAGTAACAGAACACTCAACTTCTGCTGTAATGAGTAAAAACAACGCTTTCAAAATACCTTTTTTCTTTACGCTTGCCTCTCTGGTAGTGTTAGTGCTGTCTTTACAAAACACTTTCATGACGTAAGCTCAGTAGCCCCCGAACAAGCCCAAAGTGTGTTTCAGTCATTACCTCATCCATTGCCCTTCTTATCAAGGGCCTGTACCTGTGTGTTATGCCAGTAACCGAGAGGCTGTGGTTGTAGCGTGCTGAGGGAAGGGGGATCCCTGACCTGCTGCTGCCTGTGCTGGCAGGGAGATGCTCTGCTCCAACCCGAGCACAAATAGTCCCACAGGTGCCTCGGCCCCTGTGAGGGCAGCCTCCCTCCCTCCCTCCCTCCTCTGCTGCAGCCCCTGCGTGCCGCTTCCCGAGGCGGGAAGGCAAGGACAGCTGCCGGTTCCTCCCTGCCCGCTGTGGCCAGGCCTTCCTGAGCAGCGAAGCGGCTTTCGCGCTGGGAGGCCGGCAGCGGGGGCGGCCGCTCGGAGAGCCGCGTGCGTGGTGACGGCACCCGGCGGGTGACAGCCCCGCGACCGCCGCACTCCGGGGGCGGCCGGGAAACCCGCTGTGTTGCTGGGCCTGCCTGACACCCCGGCCTGCTGGCCCACGCTGCTGGGGTGGCCCCTGCTTTGCTCTGCCCTGCTGCCTTGCCTCTCCTTAAATCCCACAGAGCTGAGTGTGGCAGGGTGTCTTCCAGGCCAGGACAAGCCCTGGGAGCGGGAGCCGAGGAGGAGGAGCAGGGGGCTGGAAGAGCTGCTGGCTTCCCCCTGCTTGGGGCGCAGCAGCCCAGGCCCAGCAGGACTGGAGGCGCCTTGGCCCTGGCCTGTGTGCTGAGCTGTGAGTGTGGCCCGAGGGCTCGCGCCGGGCCCAGGCTGCGGGACCCCGCGTGCTCCAGGCGCCAGCCCCCTCTCT
>VZSV01000071.1:586090-598690 GCA_013398735.1 Nothocercus julius
GTGTGTGTGTGTGTTTTCTTTTTCCAAAGGAACCGCAAAAAGTCCACTAGTGATACAAGCACAGTCTCTATGCTCAATTTCACGTCCCTCCTTCTGAAATCTGAATTTTTAGTAAATCAGTTTCAAGATGTTTTTGAATATAAGTAAAGCCGCATGTTTTCCCTCTGCTTCTTTCTTAGAAATGATTAAGTCATTTTCATTCTTTCCTAAAAAATCAGCTGGAGGCGGTATATGTAATCTTATCCAAATACAAGTTTTGGCAGGCTTTAGGAGTAGCTGAGAATAGGGTCTTAAAATAGGAAGTGTTGGCTAGCACATGCTAGCAAAGTGGTAATACAACAAGAAGCATATTTAATGTTACAGTAAGTAGGCTCTGAAGCTGGAAAATGCTAGAATTTTGTCCCTGCACTCTTAATTCTGTCCCTCTTCTGTCTTCTTATATGGCAAGAACTAAACTGAGACTTTGTAAACGTACCTTAACTTATAAATACTTCATTGTGTGACTTAACAATGCTTCAGCAATTTTCTTGTACTTCTTTGGGATTTTTCCAGCTACTTGTTCATTGCAGAACTTCATTACGTACCTCTTCACTGCTGAGCAGAAGAGCATGAACTCGATGTTGTGAACACTACCACAAAGCCTGCTAGTAACTAGGCTAAGGAAGTAACTGCTCGAGTTAAACATTCTGCTCTCTTATGCCAGGCAGGCAACAACATAATGAATCTAAAAGTTGGTTCTGTGTTAAATCATATGCAAAAACCATGAAATTTTTCAGTATCTCACAAGATCTATAGCTGGCCATTATGGGGTAGGGGGAAGATAGGTTTTTGTCTGGGTGGTATTGTGTGTGTGTGTGTGTGTGGATTTTTCCAGCTAACTGAGTGCTTTTATAGCTCTACCTTTCCCATGGTGCGCTGTAACAGTTGTTGGTAGAGTTTGTTAAAATTCAGTCTAATTTTCTTAAAGCAGTTGCAAACAAATTAGTCAAATCATGAGCAGTCAGATACAGTATTTCGTATATAATGCTTGCCTGTAGTAACAGTTAAATCAACTGGGACAAAATGCACATCTGGGAGCATTTTGAGGAAAGCAAGTATGTTGTAATCAACAATGTACTAGCAGTGACAGGGAGAGGGAATCCCCTGTTTTCTTCCCCTATTCTCCCACTAAATAAATCACTAGGTTATGCCAAGTGATAAGTTGCAGAAAAAAATAAATGTTTGTACTTGTGCAACTTAGGTAAATATTTGGCTTATGCCTGTCAAGTTGTAAATGCATTTGCTAAGGCTGTTCCTTCTACAGCAGTAAGTAATTAACAGGGTTAATTCTCTCCTTTTCTTACATGTTGGGGCTTCAAGTGGTGTGAAAATTCACTAAGGGTGGTATCTTGATTTTTTTTTTTTTTTTTCTTTAATGTACTTAAAACAGATTTAAGTTCACCTTTCAGTAACAATTAAGCACAGATGGACTGGCCAGGAGCCAACACTGGAGCTGATACAAGTTTGTATGTTAAGACTCAGGCTTGCATGTTTTCATCCAAAAAGGTCATACCTAACTTCAGTGGCTGTGATGTTGATGGGGGGGGGGAAAAACCCTGCTACATTCTTATTTGTCCTTGTACTAAGGTGTAAAACTTTAAACAATAATAAAGCAACTACTCAGAAACTTCTAATATTTATATTTAAAAAAAACAGTTACAGGTTTCTTAATTCCTAAGCAGAGGGCTTGGATTACTGTTGCGTCAGTGTCTGCTTGTATATGAACTTGATTTTAGTGTTCACTTAAGGACAGTTTTCATTGAAAAAGATGAGATGATCAGTAACGGATACAGCTAACAGTGATGTTTGACAGACAGTTGCTCAGCTGGAAGAGCTGGACGAAGTGAAGATTCGAGTGAAGATTTCCATTAAGCTGTGATAGTAGCGTACCCCTTTTCTTTTCCTGATGCTGTATCAACTCTTTTTCATTTATTGACATCCTTGCCCTAACCAATAGCAGAGCTATAGCAGAGCTTTGTGGTTTATGAATGAGCAAATAACACTTATGGCAGTACCAGCAACTGAAGCCAAATTCTGTAAATGTGCAAGATTCTAAGCTTTGCTTGACCCTTGCCCTTTAAAGTCACATTTGTCTGGCTATTGTGGGGAATCCCAGTGCACATTAGTTACTGCATTACTGTGTTCAGCTAAGAGGGGATTATTGTAACTGTAACCAACTGCTTTTAAGCTACTGCATATGTAGTTTTTCTTTAGTCTGTTGTTCTTAGGGCTTTTTAAAAGCTTATACTTTAATGTTATCACGATCTGAAATTCACTGTTTATTGCTGCCTCTTTTTCCCCCACAAAATTTCATTAAGCATTTTAACAGATCATACAGTACCCAAAGACTGTCAATTCCATGTTCACACCTTATTACATGTTGACAGATCATACATTTTACCACTGGGGCTCAAGGGGCTGGTAGCAGAGAGTATCAGTAGTTCCTGAGAGTAAAATAATCCTCCCAGAGCGGTGAATCATTTTCAAAGGGACTAGAAGTTGTAGTTGCTGCAAAAACTGAAGGGATAATGAATGGTGGTACATTAAAGTGTCCGGGGGGAGGGGGGAGACAGGATTTAGGCAGTGCTTTACAAATCACAGACTTAGGCTAATAGTCTAGGTTTGGTACCTGCTAGAGTTCCTTTTAACTTTGCCCTTGAGGTTAACTGCTCTCTTCAGCATCTTACTCCCCTTTCCATGTGAAGGGTAAGAGTATCTTTTAATGGAGTAAGTCTCAGCAGAAGCCTCTAATTTTTAAATTAAGTTGCATATCCCAAGAGAGCATTTCAACGCAGGAGCCTGTTTGCTTGAAGCTGTGCATTAAAGCATGAAGGCCTGGGGCAGCATGACGTGGTGAGGATCCCCAGAAGTGCTGAGGCTCTGGTGCTTGGTGACACCTGAATCCCCAAAGCCTGCGGGGGAAGTACTGCAGCGTGTCTAGGTGGTGCTGGGGGCTCGTCTCAAACTCGTAACCCTAAGATGAGAATTTAAGCTAAAACTTACAAAATTCAATGTAAAAATGACTCTTGGTATTTCTAGAAACCAAATTCCTTTATGAAAGAAATGTAACTGCTGAATCAAGGTAGGTTGAATGATTAATGCTAACTGTGGAGACTAGTATCTTGTTTCTTCATTATGAATGAAGGACCATTTTCAGCAAGTAGTTGGTAGCCCTGCCTCTCTTAATACTGAAGTGAATGGTATGTTTGCCTGACTGTGTATTTTGTCATTCACAGACAAAAATTCATGAACTGGAGTGAACTTTTGTCTATAAAAGATGTGCATGAGTGGGTTCTTGACATGTCATCTGTACTGCAGTGTTATTAATGTTTTATGAATGTTTTACTACACAACCCCAAGATTTAATGAACTTAGTTTTGTAATCAAAGCTTGTTCAGTGAAATGAACCAGCACAATGAGCCCAAGGATGTGCTATTGCTTAAAACACCTCCAACAGGTGGAGAAAGCCCTTAGCTCTGAAGGAAGCTGGCATAACCCTTTTCCAGTTTTAGGAATGTAAATATTCCTGCATTTCTTGTCTGGAGCTGTTAATCACTCTGCTGCCTGAACATGTCATGAGCGAAGATGGAGACGCTCTTGGAAAGGAAGCCACAGAGAATCTTGGCTCCCCTCCACTTTCCTCAGCCACAACAGGAATTTACGAAGATACCAGACCTCTGCTCTTAAAGCATGGCTATACACACTGTGTTTAAAAAGTTCAGAGTTGGAGGATAGCCGGTATCTGTTGCCAAAGATGAAAGATTTGTGGGTTGTAAGCTTATGAAGGGGAGGATATCGCAAGAGAAGACTGGGCAGGAGTGTCAGAGGAGAGGTCCTCATTGTGCAGTTATGGTGACTTGTTAAGGGAACAGAAAAACTGTTAAACGGTAGCCCCATTTCTGTTTGTTGTCATTAGCCATAATCAGTTTGGTTTGGGGCTTGTGTGTGTGTGTGGTGTGTTTCTTTTTTGTTTGTTTGTTTTAAGGATCTTGATATCATCTGTATCTCTAGCTACTTGATTCCTTTTCCTTCCTCCTGGCTGGCAACTGTGGCTTCTTCCCTTGTGGTGAATAAAATATATGTATAGCTAAAGGACTCAACACTCTAGAAGTGAAAATAACATTTCATTTGTTTACCTCAGTTTTTTATTATTTCAAAATAGTGATGCTTATGAAGTAGGGTTGCCGACCACACATAGGTTGTTGATTACATGTAAAGGCTGGGAGAAAATAATTGTTATGCTAAATGTAACTTATTATGTAGCTCTATTCAGCTATATATTTTATTCTGTTCTTCTGTCTTTCTTCTAGGGACTCCTAGTTAATATTTTGCCACACAGAGATAGTAATGAGATACTAAATCTCAGTAGTAAAATATCCAGACAGCCTTCTCCACTTCCTACATTGCTGGTGTCCTGCAGCATCAGGACAGAAGCACTTGTTAGTCCTAAATTATGTAAGTGAAAAGTGTGTCTGCATCACAAATAAAAATGTCAGGTCACTTGTTTTTCTACCTCGACCAGTTACATCAAAGCTGTTTTGCAAATAAAGTTTTAACTGTGTTGCAAGGGTAAAGTCCTGAACTAAACAAGTTTGTAGGAACTGGGTAATCTGCTACAAACCGTGTTGTGATGTAGATCACAAAACTTTTCACTTTTACTTTCGCTATAATTGCGCTCTATAATTGCATGGTTGCAGCAGTGTTTATGCTGGAGGTATTTGTATTGATACTGAAGCTTAAAGATGCACATTCAGGGAGCAGCAATGATTCTCTGTGTAACCTCTAAAAGGAACACAAATTGTTGTTTTAGTAAATCTACTCACTAAAGGGCAGGGGATTTGAAGAATCATTCTTATTATTCAGGATTACACATTAAGGGGCTTTTTGTATCCTGAGATCTGACCTCACTTCCTACTGGAGAAGGAGAAGTGGTAGCCCTAGCAGCTGCAATTGTGTAGCAGGTATCAGTCAGCATTAACTGCAGTTCCCTAGGGGCAAGTTGCATGTTTTTAAGAACAGTGTAATTCCCAGCCATGTGTCAAATGACTTCAGCTAGCAAGCCTGCTTGAGAAATAAAGGTCTCTTCAGAATCACTCCCAGTTCTGAGCCTGCTGCTAAGTTTTTGACAAGCACACAAAATTTGAATCTCATCTGCCTCCCCCTCCTTGAATCATCATGCAAATGGATTCCATGCAGGAGATGTTACCTGATGATGCTTAAATCCTGTTTTTGCAGAGATAGCTGACAGTATGAGAGAAAATAATCAATTATCCTGAGACATGATTCAAGACATGAAGTCCAGACTTGGTGTTGGAAAGCTGCTAAGGATTGCAGGAGTAACCACGCATAAATCTGTTGCTGGTTCCCTGCTCTAGTTTGATGCTTGCACACTTTCTGGTACTAGACAGGATGAGCCAGACTTGCACTTTTCTCTCTTCCTACCTTCCCAAGGTCCATGGACCTTAATCATCAGGGCCATACGATTTCTTTTCCAGGGAGACAGAAGAAGCATCTATGGGGCCTATTATGGGGCTCAATTTACATGGGGTGTGTGTGCGTATACGTGAGTTTTGCTGGGACAACCATGAAACTAGCTGATTTCATCAAAGCTTCCATTTCAGGTAATAGAGATTAAATAAAACCACTCTGCAAGACTTTTCAACCAAAAACTTGGAAGTGCATTCATCATCTTTCAGCTTCATGGCACATACCTTTGAAGCTGATCTTCAACTTACAGCCTAAACTATCTCAAGATACATTTCTAGCTGCTGACTTGTTTGGCTGCTACTTTTCCCTTCAGGTTCTCAGCTGTATTTAGGATTTCACTGAGGCAAGACCTTGCCCCTGGCCTTCAGACCCCTGTTTGGTAGGCCAGGTGAGTTTGAAATGCTTGCAGCATTTTCTTTGTAACAGCAGTTGGAGTATCCAGAAGCGAATCTGGTCTCAGTACTGCTTTATGAATTGTAGCAGACTCTCTTCTAAGCATTTACGGGTGGATCTTGACACTAACCAATATTAATTCTGTTATTAAACTTTAGACAAGTCTCTGTGCCAATTACTGTTTCTGTGCAGTCTCTCTTTGGAATAGCCCAACTGCAGATCTGATACCCTTATCGGATTGTGAAGCTTGTACGCTACTGGGAATAGCTTTGCAAGGCACTTACTGAATCAGCAGACTCTAATCTGTTTAAAGCTTTGAAGTGCTATTAGATCTGAGTTGGTCTGCCTCACTTTCTTGCTTTTACAAGGTAAGAGAAGGTGGTAACAAAAATTAAGTTGTGTGTGTGTGTTTTTTTTAGTTAATTTTTAAGTAGATAAAGGTGTGGGGGTTTTTTTTTGTTTTTTTTGTTTGTTTTTTGATGCCATGATTATGTAAACTGACAAATACTTTGCAAATTCAAGGGGGAACTCTGATCCCAGATAGTTACGCAAATCATGATTTATGCAGGCTTTCTTTAATGGCAACTCCTGGAAAGGGCACTGTTGCCTGCTTGCTTTTCTTGGAGATGAGAACCTGAGCTGCAGCACCTGGTCCCCGACTGGTGCAGGGAGCTCTTTGCGACTATGCCAAACCCGCGCCACCCTGCCAAGCTCTTGGAAGCAGTAGTTTGCACACGCGGTCGGGAACTCTCTGTGGTGACCACAAGAGGGCATTTTTCTCCAGACACTGCAGACCTAGCTGTGTTTCTCATGAGAGCCGTGGGAGCAGCTGCGGGGCCCCAAAGACGTGAGAGCTTGTGATGGCGCAGGAGTTAAGGTGCTTCCCTCCAGCTCCCTCCTTGCGTTTCCTACTGTCTTAATGCTGGAATCTGTAACACTTGTCTTCTGATACTAATAGCTGAGACCGGTGCAATGGAAAACTTGAACTAGCCTGATGTGCCCCAGCCTTTGTGAAATAAGTACTTAAGCAGTTTGATTTTCAGTACTGCTGACTTGGCTTGCACCCCAGGGTCTCACTGGAGACTAATCGGGAGGGGTACTAGGCCGTCAGTGGCTTTGCTACTTACCGCTGGTCCTCGCTATATCTTGTGTGTATTAAGGAACCTTTTAATTAAGCAGTTATCTCCCTTATATCCTTATATCCTTTATCCCTTTTCAGCAATTTTGGATGCAAAAGTAGAATTACTGAAAATTAACAAGTGATGCCCAGTGCTACTGCTTTGACTGCCAAATGACCAAGACTTAGAAATGGCAAAACCCATCTTTGTTCTCTGCATGAGAACGCAAGAGGTTCAAAGTGGTAATAAAGGAAGATAAGACTAAAAATTGTAGCTTGACTAAATGCTAGTAAGCATAAATATGTAGTAAATACATTTTTTAAACTGTTTTCTATTAGTAGATATGTATTTGTACCGTATGCACCAAGTTCCTGATGGACACCACTGAGACTAGGTATTCAAATGGGGTGAAGCAGCAGTGCTCATTGCCATGGCTTACTCAGGACTCTTGATGTTACTAAGACTTAGCACAGTGAGGTGAGTGTGTGACACATGGCCTCAGGCAGTTGAAAAACAAAAAGAAACGCAGATCCAGATAAGACAAGTAGATGGAAAACTTAAAAATTGATTGTAAATGTGCTTTGTATGGGGCTTTATGTGTAAATCAGCTTCCAAGAGATATTGTACCCGTGTGAATTGGAGTGTAACACTTCAGCCTGAAAAGCAGTGTCACTTTGTGATTCCTGAGTTGGATGGAATATGCAAGCCAGAACTGTGTGAGTGTCTATGAGCAGAGATCTTAAAACAAGTTTTAAGACTTAAAATTGAAAGGAATCATGTTTAGTGGGACTATACTGAAACAATCTGTCTTTCTATCTTTTCTTATTTTGGCTGCAAATAACAGACTTCGGAGACTCTTAAAGCTCAAGGTGATGATAGGTAGCTTAAACACCTATTAGCTTGAAGAAAAAGAAAGGCTTGTAATAACTGGAGTAATAGATGTGTTATTTTATGCTGGTAGATAAGGGCATAACAGCTAATGAGTATATGCTGGGGTCTGGGGCAGCAGAGTTAGTGCAGAACGTGTATTGCTGGAGTTCTTTTTATTTATTTTTTTTCCATAGTGGTGTGTGTGTGTGTTGTGTGTGTGTGTTTTTTTTTTTTTTTTTTCTCTCTCCCCTAGTGTGGTTTCATGTCATAACTAGGCCAGTCTAACTGCTCGCTGTTGCCAAAGCGGGTGGTTCCAGTCCTTCCTTCCGCCCTATCCTTTCCTGGATGTGACTAGAGCAATTCTGCTGCTTCCCTCATTCCAGTTTTAGTCATCTGGCTGGGAGGCTAATCTAGTTGCAGATTCGTTTTGGGTGTTTTTTTTAAAAAAAGTTGTTTCCTGCTGATGAGCTCATGGCATTCAGCCTGAGCTCCTGTCTGCCTAAGCCATCCCACTACAGGACTATGGGGCATTAGATGAATCCTAATTCTGGTATAAGTTTGCAATAGGACCATCCATTTCAGTGGCCCCAAAGAAACTATACCATAAGGCTTTTACATAGCACAGGGGAGAGAAAACAGTCCTCTTCAGTTTGTTCTTCAGCTGCCAACAACTGCAAAACTGTTCCCCCCCCCCCCCTTCCCTATTGTACTAATTAACTCTCAGTCTGTGCTATGTGCTCTAGCACTGGGATAAGGAGAAGGAAATGAGCAATGCTTGAGATGGTTAGGGGAGAAGGTAGTTGAAAACTTCTGCTCTGAAAAAAAATGAATCTCAAGGAAGGAATACACCTAAGAAATGTCACTCATACTTTTATCTCTCCCAAGCTAAGAATATATTGTTATGCTATAGTTTATGAAGTGCTTCATACCTGAAGCTAGTACTGCTGCCCCAAGCTGTCCTTTGCAAACTGACTCTTGGTGCTATCCCATTCCTTGATGCTAGTACAAGCATTTCTGTGATGTGCAGGGAACTGGCTCAAGAAGCTGACTGAGCAGAAAAGCAACTTTTTTTTTTTATTACCCCCAGGTTATTTTTAAGCAAGCTTCTCATATGGCCAAATAGTGGTATAAGAATTCAGTGGTGAAGGAGTTGCCTGGAGGCATGGAGAGATAGAGGGGTGACTGCCTCTTTCAGGCACCACAGCAGCCGAAGTGCTCATGGAACTACAGTTTTAGTGAGCTACATGCTTGCATATGAAAACAGTTCATCCCCTGAAGAAATTGCATCATTGATGAATAAGCAGTGTGGGAGCAACGAAGTATCTTCTTTCCTCTGTGGAGGAATCTGAGGTCTAGAGAATTAAAGGAGTTGCCTAAGAGCAGAAAGGCTGGATTGCCAAGAACCAAATTCCAGTCTCCTGAATCACAGCCTTGTGCCTTACCGCAAGACCAGCCTTCTCCTGTAAGCATTTCCTTTCTCTCCACCCCGAGCTGAGAGGAGGAGGCACAGTAGCCTTGTTTGTGTCAAGCTAAAAGCATGTTGCAGAGTCTTCTAACTGAGCAGCCTGAACACACTTTGAGTTTGTAATTAATCTGGAAGCTGTGCTGACTTCTTTTTTTTAGAACAGCTTCTGTGTTAGGCTTTTTCACAGTGGCACCATGAACCACAGAAGCTATTAACCATTGAAGGGTCTGTCAATATTTAAATAAGAAGTGCTTGAGACTTAAGTTAAACAACAAAAGTTTTTTTAAAGGCATAGGGGATTTGAAATTGCTAATCAGGGGCACGAGGGAGATGTAGGATATGATGGACAGGAAAACAGGACTTCTAACTTTATTTGTAGGGAAAGAAGGGCATGACTTCCACCTTTTCCCCTTCTGTCCCTCGTTCTCCTTACTCGAAGGGCCTGATTCTAAAAGCACCTTAGTCAGTGGCTGCCTGACTGCTTAATCAGGCCAGTGACAAGTGGGTTATCATTGATGGAAGTCAGATAGCTGGGAACAGGAAATAGAGACTTAACAGGGTGTCTGTGCCACCTTTGTGGTGGCTTTAGCCGCCTGCACTGGGCAACGCCTGCGCTAAACACCCCTAAAGATCTGTCAGCATCTAGGTTTGACTGATATGCCAAACACCCTATCCTTTGCTCTAGGAACAGGGTTGTCTTCCCTTATCTTTTCTCCTCAGGAAGCTTAGAGCAGCTGAGGTGCTAACAGTGCTGCAAGGCCTGTTCGAGGCCTTGATAAATGGAGAAAATGTGGTGTTGAACACTTGCTTTACCTGGAAAACGGGAGGTGATGCAGCGGCTCAGACCGTCCTGGACATTGTGGCATCTCGCGTGTGGCTGCAGCTAGCGCCAGGTGACGGAGGCAGCGCCGCGCCCGGCCGTGCTTGCGCACCGTTCCAGCGGGGGATTTCCGTCCTGCCTTCTGCAGGGCTGTGCACGGGCCCAGCTCTGGGACGTGGTCCTGCATCTTGTGTCAGATGCTGACTGGGTTCCTGTAATTAGCCAGGCTATACTGCAATTACGCATTTCACATCGCTCTCCTGGCATAATCCTGGTACCATAAATCTAGACCAGTGCTGGATACGTTTCTATGCAGAGTCGTCAAAGGATAGAGGATCCCTATAGTTGTGATTTTGAGCAAGGCATCTTTCTTTGGTTATGTTTTCGCCCCTCATTTCAGAGGCTTCTCTGATGCTGGGCAACTTTTCCCTTGGTTTAAGAGTGTGACCATGTTATGTAATGGTCGTGCTGGCTTAGACCAAAAGTTCATCTAGCCCAATATTGCTGCCTTTCCTGGCATCAGCTTGTGACGACTTTGAGAAACTGAAGATGTCGTACCTTGCACTGCCCTTTCTTCCTTCATTTTGATCAGGGACCTCCTGAGCCACATCTAGTTGCAATGTATCCAGATATCCAGGTGCCCAAACCTCTTGTGCAGCCAAACATTTCATGTAGGAGTGGGGAGGCTGATTACGCCCTTCCACCCTGTAGATTTATTACAGGTTGTTTTCATTTGAGAGAGAGCTGGGGTAGAATAAAAGTTTTAGGGGAAAAAGAAATGCACCTCATTTCTCTCAAAAATAATATCAAGAGGCAGTCTGTACCATGGACAGTAGTGTGTATCTGTTAGATATTTCTCCCATTTCTAAAATCATTTTAACGATTGTGTTAGGAGTAACCTGTTCCTGCAAGCCATAAGAATTGCAATTCAAAAGAGCTGGAAAAATAGGGAATGCGTATTCATGCTTTCATCATAACACATGCTATTTGTACTGCTTGGAATCGCTGAACCTTAATTTCACATCGGTTTGGGCTGCATGTGCTCCAGTGTTTTTCTTTGGAGACATGAGTAGACACTTCTGTTTTGAGCCACAGAGCTTCCTCGTGCCTCATTCTGTGCCTACTCAACAGAGTCCTGAGCTGGAAAAATAGTGAAAACTACGGATATGCCCTTCCTTAGAGAAGCACCTAAGTCCTTTCTTCCTGAAAAGCTTCAGTTTCTGCTTGGTGTTTTGTAAACCAGGCTGAAAATATGAAAGTAAAGTTCAAACCCCCGTCTTTCCACGGGGCTTTAGTTAGAGCTCTCCAAAACGAGAACCCCGATCCCCACTGCAGCTCGGGCAGTGACATGGCAGGGCTTTGCTAGGTGCAGCTCGCTGAGCACCGCCAGCGCCTGCCCTTCCCCTTCCTTTTTCGTAATCCCGTTCACATCAGTCATGTGATCTGCGGGAATGGGGAATGTGCTCCAGCCGGGAGCGCTCCTCCGGCTCTCCAGCCTGGCCGCAGGCGGCTTCCCCGTTCGGTCGGGCCACAGCTAGACGAGCGTTCGAAGGTTAAAGCAACTTGCAGGTGTTGGCGACGTAGCCGCCGGCGTGTGGAGGCAGGCGGCGAGCCGGGTCGCCGCTGTGCGGCTCTTCCCTCGGCTGCTGCGTGTCCCTGCAGCAGGAGGGCTGGCTCGGAGCGCATCCTGGGGCCCTGCCACGGCTCCTCGCACGTTGCCTCGAGGGTGACAGGAGCACGTCGGCCGTCACCTCGAGCCCGGCTGTCGACATGAGGAATGTTTCACTGGTGGGGTGTTCTAGGGGTTGTGTGTGGGTAAAATCCAAGTTCGATTAGGGTGTGATTAATGTCCTCAGCAACCTCCTTTGCAACATTTGTCAGTGCAGCCCAAAAAACCAAAGGCACAGAGATCTAGTCCTCCTTTCTTGCTCTTTTGGGGCACTATGAAGGGTGAGAAACAACACTGCTCTGGCAAGAAGCCAGCACGCACACACGAACGCGATTCTTTTGGACAGCTTCCGCTCCCCGCATAGTTGTGCAACTGTTCTGCCTTCCACTCCTCCCAGAGCCGTGGTAGAGCAATGTCGATCATCCTGCTGAGGACCTGTAGACATCCCCCATTTTGTTTCAAAGTCGATGTGGGGCAAACAAGCCTGCCACTGCTTAAGTAACACATGCTCATGACACTGATACGGTTTTCCTCGGATCATCTGCAGGACCCAGCTCTCAGTCAGCAAAACCCGCCCTGAGAACCCGTGCAGCCGAAATCCTGCGCTTCCCAATTCGAATAAGGCCGGTCTGCCCTGGGGAAGGGAGCAGCGCAACTTGTCGTGAGCAGCGGCAGCGCCGCTGGCGGGGCGGGGGCTCGGGGGCCGGGAAATCCCCCCGCCGGAGGCGGCCGCGCGTCA
>VZSV01000071.1:599235-643719 GCA_013398735.1 Nothocercus julius
AAAAAAAAAAAATCTGCTTCGGTCTTGAGGGCAGTAATTACAGCAGCGCGTTTAGGGAAGCCTCCCCCAGCCTCCCATTTTAGGTGTGTGTGTTCTGCTCTGTTACCTGCGGATGTGCTTTCTGTTCATGATAGACATGTATAAATGGTACCGCTCAACAGAAAAATGAAATAAATGGATTTGTTTGGAGGGTATAATTTAAACAATTTTTTTTTAAATTTACTTATTCTAATGGTTAAGCTGACACAGGAGACGGCACTTTTTTTCTTCTCTCTGTTTCGTGTATTCTCAGTGCAACTAGGAACCCGATAAGGAATTTTTCAGCAGGGGAAGTTGTTAACTTCCTGGTCCCAGGCAGCTTTTGTAGCTGCTGTTTGTGTCCCGTAAGGTCACGCGGCAGCAAAGAGGAAGTTCGCGAGCAGTTTGGTCTCGGTTAGACTCGCGGCAGTTCATGGGGCCTTAAGTGGCTTGCTGCTTTCTGAAACGTGTGTGCCTGCACACCCTGGTTGCTTTTGGACTGATCCGGGCAGCTCTGCAGCAAATCTTCCCCTGCGGTGGTTTTTGCGTGAGCCCTTGCTCAGGCTGTAAGTGCGCAGATTGCCTGCTCTGACTTTTTAGAAAAGGCTTTTGCCGTGGAGGATGCGGGCTCAAGCAGAGCTCTGTGCTGAGCAGTCACCCTGGAGCTGAGGGGCATCACCTTGCCCGTGCGTGCCTCGCTGCGCTCACCTCAAACCTCAGTGTTTTGGGGTGAAGCATTCGTGCCTTCCACAAAGGTCACGTCGCAGCAGCTCTCGCAGCCCGCACCCGCCTTGCTGTCCCACGCGGACCCTGCTGGAGAGCGGAATCCCGGGAGCTGCTCCGGGCGAGCACGCTGCCAGCCCCGCTCCCTCCAGAGCAAGGACACGGGAGGAGCCGTGGCTCCTCCAGGCAGCTGTCCCTCTGCTTGGCGGCAGTTTGTCTTCCTCCCGTTTCACTGCACCTCTGAATGTCCTCGTTCCCTCAGGAATTCCACTTCAGGAATACAGACCCTTATTTTAAGATGAATTCTTTGCCAATACCTCTTCCCTTGCCCACAACACACATCCCAGGGTAAAGAAAAAGACGTAGATCTTTAAAAACTCTCCAGCACGTATGTTCAAAGAAGCTGCTTCTGCGGTGGCGAGTAGGAAATAGTAGCAAGCCTTTATTTATATCCCTTAGTTTTTAATACTAATGGCTTAGGCCATTTTAGACTTTAAACCGTTCTGGGTTTCTCATCTTGGGGAGGTCTGATGGAAATGCTGTTATGATTTCTTGTGACCTTTTGTTCCTTTTTTATTGCTCCTAGAGATCAGAATATAACAGTCACTTGTTCCTGGGTGAATGTAGCCTGGCTGAACTCTCTTACTGCTTTTACCTTTCATCCTTGCTTGTGCAGTAGGGGTGCTTGGTCTCATACTTTTCCTTTAAAATGATTTTTTTGGAGCATCGGTGGGGGGGGCAACAATTTTGCAATAAAAAGCATAGGATTTCTATTGCTAGGATGTGTATTAGCAGTTATAATCACAGATGCAGATGAAAAGATGATGGCTAGATTTTCATCTAGCTAATCCTTAAATGAGGGATTAGCTACGTTTTTGTTTTGCTTCCATTTCAAATGTTTGTCTGAATAGATGCAGGCAATTAGGATTAGGTAATATAAGCAGTCTTGCGCTTCTCTTGCAGAATTAGTGAAAGTGTCCGCTTTTGACAAAGTTCATGTTTCTCTGACAAACGAAACAAGCTGTGAAAAGGACAGAAACCATCAGCGGCGTTGGGGAACTAGCAGACCTGGGTGTGCGGGCCTGGATTATGAGACAGTTAAACCCTGCTGCTTGCCAAGTTTGTTGCTTATTTGCAGAAACAGGGGATGCTGAGCAGAGCTCCACTTCGCCGCAGAGTGCGGTAGCACCTTTAGTTCACACAGCCACCTCTCTGCGTTTCCTCTCTGCACAAGACAGATGTGCAGATGACATGATGACACCGATGATTGCAGTGGAGATGATAACGTGATTCTTGAATAGGGAGAGTGAGAACCATGGTAAAATGAAGTTTAATATTTAATCTCTGGAGGCTACCACGTCACCAAGCTCTGCTTTCCCACAAACACACCTGCTGTTAAGCAGTGGCTTTGCCTTCAATGGCATTTGTTTCAACCACACTCCCCTAATGATTACTGAGCACGCAGTTCTTAGGTACTCAAGTGCTCTTAATGGGTGAGAAAAGAAAAGTCCTCTTAAGCAAGTGTTAGTAGAGCATGAAGGGAAATTATTGGCCCAAGCAGAGAGAGTTAAAGACTGGAAATGCTTGTGTACTAGAGCAATTTCACACAGCAAGGCTCGAGCTAGTTTTGACAAATACGTAATGTGTGTGGGTGGATCATGGGTTTGTTTAGCAGCTCTGCGAGCATGTGTTTGTGCCCAAAGTAAGTTGATTAGTAAGTATTTTACACCAATTTTGTCACTCTAGCATCTAAAATAGATTTTTAATATACAGATACATGTCTGTATTTGTGATACACCATCTAAGGATGGGTAAATGAGATTCTCTTCTCACTTAAGTGATGGTAAATGGGAAGCTGACGAATACCCAGCAGTCACTCCTCTTATTGTCTGCTGGACTGATATATATGATATATATGTTAGCATAAGTAAGTCTTACATGCCCAAGTTGCGTAGCTCTACGCTGGTGCGTGGGCCTGACTTTGAGTTGCTGAGGCATCTGTCCCCTCTCTGCAGTCAGCGTTGCGTCAGTTGTAGGCTTTTTTTATTAATGGTGCCTTTCCCTCCACATCCTTTGTTGGAAGCATCTTCCAGAAAGAAAAATGCAAGAAAACACAAAGCCAGGCTAAAGCTGAAATGCTGTTTGCCCCTTTAAAAGGCATTCAGGCGGGTGGTGTAGGAGGCGGTTCCAGCATGAGGGCTCCTTCCACGTGCTGCTTTGCCATAGCTGTCTGTACATGTCTTTGAGTAAAGCATGCATACAGGTAAGACAGGCATCATTCTTTCTTTTCCTTCTCTTAATTATTTTATCATTTAGTTTACGTTATTTTCTTGCTTTGGGTTCTGCACCGCTGCAAGGTTAGAAGTCTTCTGCGGCCAACAGATCCCAGTGAAAGCTGGAGCTGTGTGTCCGTGGGTGGACTCGAGTCATTGCGAGTGCAGCGACAGAAGAGCTTTTATTAGGGAGTTAAGATTGGAATCCACCTCTTAGCAAAACTCATCCTGCAGAGGTATTGACAGACAGAAGGAAGCAGGGGAGCTTTTACCTGCCTAACGTTTTCAATACGCTGAACTATTTTCCATATTATGTTGGTGTCTGAGCACTGTTTTCAGAGCCTTGCCACAGGATGTTGCCTGTTGTGTTTGTTTGTCGTGTTCACTAGCCTTGCTCGAGTAGGATGCTGTTATTTGCAGATGACAGAGAGCACAGTAGGCATTTCTATAAGCTATGCTCTTCTGATCGTCTAATGCCGCGATGATTCAACTTCTGCAATATTTACTTTCCCTCTGCTGTTTGTTTTTCGCATGCCATCCCCCTGTTGTCACTGTTTGACTGACTATCCTGTTTGGAGATATATTAAATAGCTTGTTATTGGCAGTCAGTGCAGCATCACTTTAAAAGTACCAGTGCTCATGCTAAGTAAAAGTCTCTCTAAACCTTTCATTAAAAGCAGTTCTGCTGCCTCTCCTTCTTGTCTGTCATGTTTCCTGAAAAGCCTCTTTTGACAACTGCCCAATAGCCCTTACTAAGATCTTGGCTGTGTATGGGGAGATCCTGCAACTAGAAGCTGCCCTGTGGGAAGTAGGCAGCTCAGACTGCAGAATTCAGCACCAGCAATCATGTGTTTTCTGAGGCCTCAGTGATGGTTTTCAAACCAGTAGTTAGTTTTCTTCTTTTTTCCCATAATTTGCATAGTTTCTACTTCACTCTAATGGGAACTAAATCAGTCAATTCTGAGGAAACTCTTCACTTTCAGAGGACACTCTAGACACTGTAGTACTGAAAGTACCTGTACCTTGAGAGAACAACCATTCTTACCATTCTTAGTATAATTAAAAATGTGAACTGTTCATGTGAAATGATGACTTTTTTTTCTTCTGTCGTATAAAATTATCTTTCATTAGATGTAATTTCTTTTAGCTACTAGAGAGTTTAACTTCCAGGGGAGGTGGTGGGAAAGCAGAGTCCTCTGCTAATTATTTACATGGCATTAATACATGAAGACTTCCTTTTAAATTTGCACCCTTACCCCTCACCTTCAATTGTGTGTATGCGCATTCATTGTCTGAAAAGGTAGACCAAGTAAAAGAAATGTAATATCAATAAAAGAATCTAGATTTTTCTAATTCCATGTAGCAGCTAATCAGCTTGTCTTCTGCTCCTTTTTAGTCTCTGCTACTAGCATTAATTTTTTTTTTTTTTTTAAAAAGGTGGCCCTCAACCTTACATTGAAATATTTGAACAACCCAGGCAAAGGGGAATGCGCTTCAGATACAAATGCGAGGGGAGATCGGCAGGCAGCATTCCAGGAGAGCACAGCACAGATAACAATAAGACGTTCCCTTCCATACAGGTAATATTGTTTTTATCCAGAATTAGCATTGCTCACTTTACCATTGTTCTGTAGCTGTGTGGTTGACTTGGTGCAGTAAATAAAGGGGATATACCTCATTTCATGCTATGTAGTCTTTCCTTGACTTCCAAATGTATTTAAAACAGATTGAAAAAGGAATTTTTTGCTGCTGTCACTAAAGATTTTGTGCTAAATTTACCTGAACAGGAAAAGATGTACAAGTAAGTAACAAAGCACCCATATAGACAGAATTAAAAAGTACTGTTACTCAGGGTTGGAGAACTATTTGTTGTTAAATTTTTCCATGTGTATACTTGTTCTGGTTTCTTAGTTATGGGGCCTGAGTTTGGTTTAACTGTTTGGACAGTAATGTGAATTTTGGGAGGGCTCTGAAGGAGGTTGTCTGCGTATAGAATTTAAAAAGGCCAGTGTAACTGCTGGAGCTGCATGAAAGAAGGAGCTCTGCAGAAAGAAGTGAAGTAAAAAAGTGACTTGCAGCCAGTGTGATTCAGTGGTTAAGTTCCGCAAAAGAAACTACCATGAAGTATACGAAGTCAGAAGGGGATACAAAACGTAAAAATGAGCTGAAAAGGGTAATTATATGGTCAGAGCACCTGCAGGTGAGGAAGAGCTGGGTGGTTGCATTATGGATAGGTTGGGAAATCCAGAATGAAAGGATTCAGGCTAGTCCTGGCAGCTGTGATCAAAGCAGAGGCAAAAGCATGGGCAGTGGAGGTGGATTGGAAGGGTTTTGGAGATGTAGTAAAGGGAAACGATAGCAAGCCCGGCAGTTACTTTCATATGTGGGACAAAAGAATATGTCTGGGAAATCCTAGAGGGGGAGAGTAAGAAAGAAGAATTTCTGGTTTGCTGTTTCAAGTTTTAAGGTGATAGTTTTTCTTTCATCTCTTAAAAACTGGAGAATATCTTTGAGAGTTGAGATTAGAATGGAAGGTTCAAATAGTCACCAGTATTTGCAATCTTGAAGTATATTATGGTCCCCAGGAATGGAAGCTGAGTATCTCCATGTCTGTAGTTTGTGCAAATATGAAAAAAAAAAAAATGGAGCTAAAGATGGAGTCTTGGGAATTGCAGCAGAGAAAGAGATATAGAGGAGGTGAAGTCTGAAAGATACTGGATGTTCTCAGCTGAGACATAAAAGCCTCAGCCTTCTTGAGAAGGGTGAACCTTGAAAACGCCGGTGTTAACAATGGTGAGCTGAGCAGCATGGTGAGCTTTTACCACACCGAGTAACCAGGCTGCTGTGGAAGCTGGTCTAGCCCTGAAGCCAGAATTACTAAAGGAACAAGCCAATAAGAAGGTGGCCTCTTGACTAGTGGAGCTGTGGTTGGGGCATGCGGGAAGCTAAGGAAATCTTGCTCGGTTTCAGTGTTCCACCAGTTGAAGAAGGAACTGTGTGGGCTGCTAGAAAGAGCAGATACTTCCACAGACCCTGAGCCTGAAGCAGTAGGTCCTTGTCATGGCGCAGGTTTGATGGGCAGCGTGAGCATGTGATCCCTCTTAGCCTGGACTCCGCTGCACATGAAGGTCAGCCTTCCTGAAGGGAAGATGGGACTTGATAGGGACTTATCTTGGCATAATTTGGTCTTTAATACAGGTGACCTTTAATGACAAAGCTGATTGCTACTGATAGGAGGTGTTTTCTGGGTGAATCCCTGCCTCCCTGGAGACGGTAGGAGGCTTCACTGCTAGGGGAGTCCCCTCGAGAGATGGAAACATCAATGAGGATGAGAACAGAGAGGCCAGGAAGAGATAAAATTTTGTGGTGCAGATGAGATGAAGAACATCAAGGAGGAACTGGAGAATCTAAACAGCTAGACGAGGCTTCAAGTGCAAGGGACTGAGGGTGAAATGAGAGAGAAATGATGTAACATTTTAAGAAGCTGAAAGAGTCATGGGAGAGTTTTATTTTAAGGAAAAAAAGAAACAGTGGCTTATATGAAGGTGAAGAAGAGTCAAACACAGTATTTAGATTCACCCACACAACCCTTGCTGACTCCCTGGTAGCTTTCAGCATGAGGGCAGGCTGGTAGGCACATGAGGTGTGTGTGGAGTCAGGCTTGTGACAGCTCTAATAGGAGGCTGAGGTTTTAGTGCCCCTCTCTTAATTCTCACGTGAATAATCAGGAAGAGTAGACTTCATAGGAGCTAATGTCACACTGTCATTGTTATCCTAAGATCCTCATTCACTGCTTAGTGTACAGGTAATTATCCCAGAGGTTCTAAGAGGGTTTTCCTTAAGATCTTTGTACCTAGTCATGTCCTTCAGTAAGCATTTGTGTACAGTCACCTGGTTAGAATTCTACATCTTTCATTACAAGGCAAGATAGGATAATGAAATATGGTCTGTTTTGTCTTGTCATAGAGTATTACAGAGTATTTTACTGTTAGGTCAAAGCTTCTATAGCCTACATATTACCTCTGGCCTTTTGCATAGGGATAAATTCAATTCATATCAAGAGCCCTGATGGTGTATTGAAGTAATGAATCTCCATTCTCAAAGAAAGAAAACAAAATCTCTAGAAGCTTTAAGCTTCCTCACAGTGTGGTAGTACAAGTGAATACATGTACTGCATGTCAAATACTGACTTATTTCACAGTGACCAGTGAAATTTTTCATTGCAAATCACCTGGTGATGTTACTAAAGCAGCTGGTTAACTATGTTAGTTTCGTTGTTCAAATAGATGATGTATACTTTTTGAAAACTTCCACTTTTCAAATATTTTGCCAAATGCTTGTTTCTCAGTGTAAAATTAACTGAACTGAAACATAATGAACAAAACTTACGAATTTTCAGAGCTGTGGTTCTGACTCTTCTTTTACAAAGCAGTAACACAATTCTCATTGTTGTGAAACGATTGTGGTGTTTTGTCCATGGAATATTTTAGAACAAACTCTGTTTTTGTTAAATATGGGGACTTTAGCTGGTGTCTAAAATCTGTAAAATCTCTCATATTTTTGTAGATTCTGAACTATTTTGGAAAAGTCAAAATAAGGACTACACTGGTGACAAAGAACGAACCCTACAAGCCGCATCCTCACGATCTGGTTGGCAAAGACTGCAGAGATGGTTACTACGAAGCAGAGTTTGGACCCGAACGGCGAGTCCTGTCGTAAGTAATGGTGCTGCCTGGGAATCAGATAAATCATGCAGGTGATGTGTTGATCTTGTGGTTTAAGAATCTGACCAGAGATCAAGAGGACAACTAGTATGCCATCTCTGCAGAATTTTACTAACCCAGAGAGAGGGTAGCTTTTTTTTCTTTGAAGTATATCCTTTCTTTTCAATACTTCACATACTCATCCTTCGTCCTTTTCCTATCCCATTTTCTCCATGTCGCTTGTTCCCCCATTCTCTGTCTTCCTTTCCTTTCTCCCACGTCTTTACTTTTCCAGTCTTGTTCAGTAGTAGTTCTTACTCTTAAGCTTGACTGTCTCTCACGCACTGAATATGCAAAACCAGTAAGTAATAGAACGGGGAATGACAGTATTAGAATTAGTGCTTCATGGTGATAGGACATTGAGGAAAGTTCACATCTTCCACAGAAACTGGGTTTGAAGTTTATGGAGACTCCAGTAAACAAAATTTGTACTGACTGAATGTCACGTCTTTCAAAGATTGTGGTTGTGACAGTGAGATCTAGGAATGTACTAGTAGGTTGTCACTGTTTTCTTGGTTTGGGGTGTTTGTTTGATTTAGTTTTATTTTGTTTTTTTTTGAGTAAAAATGTAGATTTTGTTTAAGCCCATACAATTCAGGCTATTGTGCTAGGAGATTCTGGCAGCCTTTTTAGCTTTTCTTCATTGTGAAGTAGACCTTATTTTGCAGAGATGATCTTAACAGCTTTGTCAAATACGTTGGCGTAGCTTGCTTAGCATGCATATTAAAACAATGTTTCAAGGTTTTCCAAGCTAGCTATCCAAATTCAGTGTTCACCTGTGAAAATCCTGCCCTTGATGTATTGACAGGTGCACAGGGTTGACTGTTATCCTTACAGACATGGTAACCAGCGCTGGTAGTGCTCAGGAGGAAGTCATTAGATGGAAGGGTTGGACTAGATGATCTCTAGAGGTCCCTTCCAACCTCAACCGTTCTGTGATTCTGTGACTGTGTGGCCAAGACCAGTATAGTGTGCAACTCTATAGGGCAGACATGCCAGGGAAGCATTTGCTTGTGGGGACAGTGAGAAAAATTCAGCCTTTGCATGAGATCTAATTCTGAGTGCTAATCAGAAGGCTGCTAGGAGTACCTAAAGTGCAGCCAGGTATGAGGATGTTTCTTTCAAGTATACCAGTGTTCTATGAGGTAAAGAAAGAACAAAGAGACCTCCAAAAATGTAAACTTTAGTTGTTTCCCTAGAAGGGAATTGAGAACTGACAAGATGTTTTTGCGATATAACACATTATTAGTAGGTTAGGAAGTAGGTTATTGCTTCGGGGTAAATGTAACTGCCCAAGAAGATGAAAACTGGGAAGAAAATATGGTAAATATTTCAGGGTGTAGATTGTTAGCTTTTACATACTGCTTTTAAGTCTAATGTGATTTTGTTGATGTTAGTGGAATCACTCCATATTTATGTGGGTTTAGTCAGTAGAGCACTATTAAAGGAGAGAGACGAAGACAGTCTGTTTGATGATGATGGTCTGATGATGAAATAAACAGTTCTAATAATGGAGACATTTTTTAAATACAGCCTGGGCTCAGCCGATCATGAATGTGTAGCAGATACATGCAGGTAGCACACAACGTGTTGATTGTGCTGTCTTTTGCTGTTACAGATGCAAACATTTTTATTAGTTTATTGCTTCTAGCTGTGTTCACAATGTTCACCTAATCCTTATTGATACTGTATATAAGGAATGAGAAAATATAATTCCTCCAATTCGGGCCCCCCACACGTGCTCTGTAATAAATCTCTAGAAAGGTGGAGCTCACGCTTTAGGCACTATCTTCTATTGTGGTTGCTTTATAGCTTACCCTCATTGCCCTCTGAAAATACATCTTGCATCATCTAAAAAGCAGCTGTGGATATCTTGAAACTACTAAGGAACCTTTTGGGTCCCTCTGACCATCCATTCCCCAGCTTCCCCTTTGTCTTCTCAAACCAAGCTTCCCCACCCAAGGTCAAAGGATGTCTGCAGCTCTGGCCCATCCCACTTCCTGCTGTCTTCTCTGTGGTTTCTGATTTGAGGAAAAAAAGCCTAAATCTTAACCCCTCTTCTGGTTACGTGTTACACTTGCCTGGTGCAGATAGGCACTGACAGGAAGTTTTCCTCCTGGCATTCTTGTACAGAATTTAACTACAGGATGTAATACCAAAATGTGTTGGGATGCTCTATATTTGCAAATTTTGATCTCTTTTGCACTATATGTGTGCGTATAATTAAATCCCATTCTTCAACATCACGATGTTTCTCCATTTCCTCCAAAGTACTTCTGGTCTTTTGCTATATCCATGAATTCTTCTCAGTACCATTGGCTCGTAAGCCCATGTGTTACTTACAAAATAGTAACTGGGCTACTTTCCCTTCATGCAACGGGGATAATGCAAAACTGAGCTTCAGCTGAGCTTGGCATCTAGGATCCTGATGGGGAGAGGCTCTAAACACTCTCTTAGGAATATTCCCAGCATTCGTACACTTGTATTTTTTAACGAAACACTGGCTGCTTTAAGATGAAAGAACTGCATGATGCATAATTGTATCTGGATGTTTAAAGTTATTTTCCTTTCTGTGGCTGGTGACTCAGACTTCACATCCTCTGCTTGGAGTTCATGTTAAAGAAAAGCCTCACGTAAAACCGGTGAGCAGGAGATGTTGTCTCTCAGTAGTGCCTCTGGCTGCCTGCTGATGCTGAGCGTCCCAAACTGAGCAAAGATCCCTTTTATCTGTTGGCAAATTGGAATTACCAGCTACAGAGCTGAGTGCCTTCGACTTGTTTAAGGTTCCTCAGGTAGCTTCAGCTGAGTGAAATGCTCTGCCTGTTGTGTAACGATGCGCCTACAGCTACCTAAACGTGATCAGCCGTTGCTTGGCCACAGCCAAAGCATCAAGGTGAAAGTTGAAGTGTTGGCACCCAAGGGCCTGCCTGTGTGCTGAGATTCTTACCTCCTAGTTCACTTTCTCTACACAGATGATCTCATAGCGCTTGGGGGTGGGGGAGAGTTAAGTTTCTCTCTTTTTCCCCCCTTCTCTTCCTACTTCTCCCTCTCTCTTCTCGTTATATTGCTTGCTTCCTGTCAGCCAAGGGGGATATGAAACCCCACAGGGTTGCACAGCTTCTCGCCAGCTTCTTCTCTGTTCCAGCCCTCTACTTGGTCATAGTTAAGCTGAGACTTTCGCTGTGACGGGGCACTCTTGAGAGAAGGTTTGTGATCCTGGCCTTGGAGCGTGCTTAGACGTCTTGTTCCGACTCTGCCAACGCTTGGTGCTCCATGGCTGGAGCTGCAGAGCAGTGGCTGCTGGTTCTTGCGCAGCACACGCAGCTTTTGCTCAAGGTTAATTCTTCGTAGAGCCGTGGGTGGTGCCATGACTTACGGCGTGCAGCTGGGAAGCCTGGCACGGCCGGGCCCCGGCTTGCGGATGTAATGTGAAACCGGGCCTATTCGCAGCATCGAGGCATGTTTCAAGTTATATTAGGAGAGTAAGTTTTGGGTTTTGGCCAGCATACCCATTCCATGCGTGCTGCCCTGAGAGGTGGTACCTAAAAGGTAACATGGAAACAGGATGGGTCACCGATGTACGGTACAAATCCTGCCTGTCAGTAGGCATAATATCAAGCCAGAGTGCTGAATTATAACATGCAGCAGTTATGCCCTTCATCTTCTTCCAGATCTCTGCAAAGTTCAGTGGGGAGCTCATGGGTGCCTGTGGCAAAGAGAGGTGTGTGAGGGAAATTGGTGATTGTGGAGAATTCGGGACGCTCTGAACGGAGCGCATGGGGTGGCTGTTGGCACTCCTGCGAACTGGGACAGTCCGGGGCAGGGAAACTTAGGATTCCTCTTGAGAGTTGTGGCAGGAGCAAAGAGTGTCTGCAGGTGGATTAGAGTGTTGTGGTTTTTTTTTTTTTTTTCTTCGGCGTAGCTGAAATAAAGATATTTCGGGGGAGTTTCCAAGGAAAGGAAGCTGCCAGTGCTCCTGGAGCAGGATGAGCAGAGCCTGCTGGCAGGGCCTATCTTTGAGCTAGCTCTCTGTCACATCACGCACAGCGATTTCTTTACTTCCTGCTTCGCATCCACTCAGCTTTGATGAGGTCATGGTTTTTCCATGTGGGAAAGAGTCACCCCGCGCGGGACTGCCCCCACCTCCTGTGCCGGGGTGATCTGTACTTGTATGCAAATAAGGAAGGCTGCAGCTCTGCAGAACTTTTCCATAATGAGAGGAGACTTCAAAAGTGTTTTTTACTTGTTTCAAAAACCTTTTAAATAATGTTTTAGATCTTTACATTCCCTGGTTTAAAAAAAAGAAATGTAGGGCAGATCCTTAGCTAATGCACCTTAACAGTTTTATTACTATGCAAAGAAATTTGTCACATTAGCTGAAACTACAGTCCTGAATATTTCAAGTTTACTTATTTTAATCATTGTAGTATTACTATAGAGTAACAATTTTAATATGGAAATGTGTATTCCTCTCTAGCATTTTATTTCAGTATTACTCACTTCTGTTTCTGCTGTCATTTTAGAAAACCGACATTCCTGCTTTTCAGATCTTTTACACCCTTCTCAAAATAAGGATTTTCCCCTTTTTGTTGTTGTATGTTTATTCATTTCTTACACTATCTCTTACCGGAGTATCTTTTAACAGCAAATAGTGAATTTAGCCTTTCTGCAGAGGAGATTTTATTAGTTACTGACGTCCTGCCATATGTGCTTCAGTTTTCAGAATTTGGGCATTCA
The DNA here is from genome assembly GCA_013398735.1 of Nothocercus julius. NCBI lineage: Eukaryota > Metazoa > Chordata > Aves > Tinamiformes > Tinamidae > Nothocercus > Nothocercus julius. Next base: position 611,750 of record VZSV01000071.1, read on the forward strand.
ATGTGTGAAGAAGAAAGAGCTGAAGGAATCAATTTCTTTACGAATCTCAAAGAAGATCAATCCTTTTAATGGTGAGTAGTGCTTCACTAGGTTTTTAGAAGGCAAGTTCGCTTTGCAAGATGGTGAGACTATTTTTTTTTTCCCTTGTCCTGCCTTTGCTTTTGTGATGGAATAATAGTCTTATTTATTTATTTACTGAGAGAAATACCTTTCCTGTTCTGTGTCCCTCCTAGTTTTTCCTCACCCTTATCACATGGAAAATCTATTCAGCTGGTCTTTTTTTTTTTTCCCTCCTCTGCCTTGGGTAGCAATGTGAGCGAGCTGCGTGCTGTGGGCCCGGCAGTATGGGCAAGGCCATCATACAAATAATGGAGGTGACGAGCTAGCAGGAGAACCCTTCCCCGGGAACTTTTCCAGGTATCTCAGGAATGACGTTCCCTAGTGTGGTTAGTGTGCCTCCATAGCAATTTAAACCAATACACATCTAGCTTGCCACAGTCCTGTTCCTTTTTTTGGCCTGATGCTGGTGCTCATGTCCCTCAGGTCCTCATGGAGCTGAGCCTAGTGACAGCCATGCTGAAGCTGCTCCTTGATGGATTTTTACAGCATGGGAGCTGGCACAGGCCATCAGGAAGTCTCCAGCAGTACTTTTCTCAGGCAGGCTTTGCTGCTGGAGAGCTGCCCCGTAGGGACCTAGCCCAGGAGCTGCAGGTTCGCAGGGCCGCTCTCAGGAAGAGCGGTCTTGCTCTTCCCTCCACCCCGGCCATGCGTTTCCACCGCTCCTGTCGCCACAGACGTAGAGATCGTAAGGCTCTACAGCGAGTGGACGCAGGAAGCTGCTCCAACAGGAGACTAAGCTCGAGGCACAGGAAAGGTGGGGAATCCACAGCAAGGAGCAGGTCTGACTGGAGCAGATTGCGCACAAGTGGAATCGTCTTCGTGGTCACGCTATGTGAAGTGGGTTAGAAATGAAATAATTTAACTTTCATGTTCCAACTTCCCCATATTCTTCTATTCCATTTTCTTCAGCTAACAGCATGAACATCATCTACTTGTTTGTGTCATTAATTTTGTAGCTACTGAAAGAATTTTGTTTTTCTTTATTGCTAATTACTCTGTATTAAAGAGTTTCAAAACTAAAATACGTATCTCTTGGGGGGAAAAAAAATTCAATTTTTTCATGTTGAAGATAATGCAAACAGCAAAACAGTTGCTAAACAGGCAACCTATTTACTGACACCTTTAACTTCTACAGATCAAGAAAGTTGAAATATTTATAAAACTTACAAGACAATTCTTGACTAATACAAAATAAAAGTCATTTAGACTTCCAGTGATTCATCTGTTACTTCAAAATTATATTGCTTTCATGTTGACTTTCTTTTTAATAAACTTTCTTAATTGTAGAAGTTAAAAAAAAAACATGTAGATCCGAAGTTATGGAAACTTCTTTACTTGCTTGATTTAAGGCTCTAATAGTGTCTTTGAAATGTTATTGTGAATGCAGTTACATGTTTGATTAAGGGTTGCCAGAGTTTGGAGATATTTCAAATATTTTACTTTATACCTTATATATATCTTGCTAAATTCAGGCGAGGCATTCATTAGAATGCTGAGAGCTGGATTTTTGGCCTGATTGAAAATATGCACTCTGATTTTCAGCCTGACAAAAAGATACATATTTAAGTTTTTTTCCAGAATGAAAGATGTCTTAGATTATTTTCTGAAAAAAAAAATGCACTGACATTTGGTTAATTTAACTAAAATATTTGGTCTTGTGTCACTGATAAATCCTACAGCTCATTCTGTCATAGTAGCTCACTGTTACTTGTCTGCATGGGCCAACAGCTGTTGATTTGTTTCCATGAAAAGTCCTTCTGTTGTAGCCTGACGGTAGCATGCAATGCTAAGTATCATGGATGCTATTAAGTATCATGGGAAGTTAGACTTTTTTCTAAAGTTCTTAACCTGTAGAACAGTGACATGAAATAATTTTAATATTCAGATGGTGGCCATTTAGTTGCAGCTGAATATATTTGCCCTAAATGTCTCACATTGATTTGGCAAAAGTAAATTCTGGTAAAGTCAGACCAAACAAATTGGTTTATTTTAATTTTTCCCCTGACAGTTAAAAAAACATTTGACAGTGGGGGAGATGGCGGGCGAAGAGTTCTAGCTGTATCTTTCTAAGTAAGTTGATCTGCTAGCTTCTTGCCATAAGTAATTAAAAAAATGTAATACAGCCAGGTGCATTTGTCTTGCATTCCTAATTTTAGAACAGCTGTTCAGAGTCAGGCTGATGGTCCATCTAAATAGTTATCCTAGTCCTGATAAAATATGCAAACAATAGAATCTGTTTTTTACGTGAGTTTTCAGTGCTTTAACACAACTTAGCTTTGAATTCAGTGCTGTGCTTATTTTACCTTGACTCAGTCAGTCCCACCCTGATTTCAGACATGAGAGGCACTCCCCTGTTCAGCCTTCTTGGCTTTCTTCCCTTTACTCCATGAATAAAAACAGTGTCGCCACTTCCTCTTCCTGCTGTTGTGCAGCAGAAGAATACGATACAATCATTTTTTCCAGGTTATTTCTCACAAGAACCCTTAGCGACCTGGTTAGTTCTGTTTGTGGTGCTGCTGAGTATGAGAGAGCAAGGCTATGTTTACCTAAAAATACCTGACATTCTTAGCGAGGCTGGCACGTAACTCCAGATTCACTAATCGCTTCGGGGCAATTACAGGCTGTGCCTGGTAGCATCTGGTCGGGCCCTGGGCTCCCCTCCCGCAGCAGAGGAGACCGTCGTGCGGCCCTGCCCCGGCACCCTCCTCTAGGCAGGGGCTGTGATGAAGGGGCCAGTTCTCATCGCTCGCCTGCGCATTTGCCTTGGGGCGCTTGTTCACATGTCTGCACAAAGCAGAGCCGCCCTGAGAGCGGCTCCCAGCACCGTCCCACGCCGGGGCCTAATAAAACAGGATTAGAGACAGAAGGATTTTTATGTGTATTTGGTTAATCAAAAGAGTTTCACTAGCAGTAGTCACTGTAACGTTGGCTGCTTGATTTGCAGTTTATGAATGGATTTAGAGTTTCTGTCCTTTTTCTTGTAGAGTTAGGTGTATCCTCCAAGTTGGTCATGAATTAGAGTTACTCATATCTCATACGAACATCAAGTTCTGAAGGATTGCTAATATTTTTCAGCTGCGTAGAAGATGCTGTAATGAACAGTTGAATTTTCATGAAGGGGAAAACCAGCAGTCCAACTGTTTGTGTTTTCTTTTTCCATCACTGGAAGAGAAAAGAACAGGGGCAAACAGTCCCTCTCTTGAGTCCCTGTTTGGAATATGGATATGGATATGGACCCTGTTGACAGATACAAAAGTCTCCAGCCTGTCAACAGAAGTGTTAATTGTCATGTCAGTAATGCCAGACTGAAGCAATAGCCAGATGGGGGGTTACAAAACTACTTTCCAGTCTTCCAGTGGGTAAAAGCGCCGCTGTGCTCCAGGGGAGCGTTGCGACCATGGGCAGAAGTGAGTCCTCATGCAGGTTCGCTGGTAATCCATGATCCCATCCCTCACCCCCGTCCCGTCCAGCTAGGTGCTGTATGGACACAGCGAGTAAGGGTCGTGGCTGGCAGCACTAGGGACTTGCTCAGGAAGGGTGGTGCTGCTTAAGATAATGTTCTGTTGTGCTCTTATCTGTGTTCTTGAAGCAATTGATCCCTACGTTAGACCTCCTGAACAGCAACAAGAAGGTATTTGTGCTCATACCGTGTGTCCAACTGGGGCTTTCAGTGTTGAAATCCTTGTGAAAGTACATCCAAAAGGCTGTTTCACTAGAAATTCCCTGAATAATTCTATAAGTCTCTCTCAGCAAGGTGGGAAAACTTGTCTCACCCTGAGCCCACCAAGGGAAACAGGTGAGTGAGTGCTGCACCTTGCAGCGCGGCGGCCTCACGTGCAACTTGGGCTCCATGGCTTGAGGAGGGACGGCTAGAGCAGCATTGAAGGAGCAGAGGTGCCTCGCCAGCAGAGCTGGTCTGTGCCTGCTTTCTAGGGTGTTTGTTTTCTTTAGCAGTTGTTGGGCTGTGCCATATCCTTTTCTTCCCCTGTGCTGTCTGATGTACTGCCAGCCCAAATTAAAAGAAAAACCAGTCTTGAGCTTTTGTGGATGGGTGTGACTTGACGTAGAAGCAACGACTGAATTAATAGTAACTCGAGTTAATTATCAATGAGGGAAAACCCTGAACGTGCTCTGTAAATTTAGGGGAAAACTGTGCATAGCAGAGTCCTGTGGAGGACTAACCCATTTCTAGCCAAGTAGATGACAACATGAAAACCCTATTTGACTTAGTCAAGGGTTGTCTCTTGACAGAGAGTGAATTCCAGGCAGCTGATGGAGAAGGTAGGAATAGGCTTTCCCTGGAGCCTGGCAAGCCGCCTACGGCTCCTGTTCTCTTGCAGTTGCTCTGGCTAGCGAGCACCTAATTCATTTTTAGGTCCTCCCGCGTACCCATTGCTCACGCAGCTCCCTTCGCCTCCCCAGCCTTTCGTTTGTTCCGTTTCCCCTTTCCGCCCCCGGGGCAGCTGACCCCACGCTGGCGCTGCGCTCGTCACCGTCTCCACGACACCCCTCACGCCTCCGCCTCGTCATCCTCTGGGGCTCGGCCCCGCGCCGCTCGCAGCAGCTTCCTGCCCATGCACACAGTCAGCGAGCGTCTCCTCCGCAGCCTCCCGCGCGGCCCCTGCGCCGCGGCGCTCGCAAGACCCTCTCCTGTGACGCCACTCGCCCACGCCGGCCGCGCTCGCCACGGGCACGGGCTGCGCAGGGGCCTTTACTGGGTCACCGACTTATCTGCGAATCGGCACAACAGTCTCAACAGAAAGAAGAGTTTGGAAAGGCTGAAAGTGAAAAGCATCTAGAGTCCTCCAGGTGTTTAAAGAAACTTGAAACTTACTGTCCTTACATTAAATGCATCAGCCCCGTCACGCTCAAGCTAAGCGCGAGCGGTCGGCTTTCGAAGGGCAATCCCAGCTGAGGAAAGCCGAACGTCCTCCTCATAACAGTACTCTAGCTTTTACCTTTGGAAGTCCCTTCGTTCTTTTATTCCTCGTGCACGTGCTTTTTGCTGTTTGTGCAGAAATTTGTATATTAACCTAAAGGACAGCCCCTTTTCAACTGTTCAAAACTGAAAAAGAAAATTACCAGGCAGAAACAGAAAATTGACTTTTTTTTTTATGCTATTAACAGAAACAAGCTAAATCTTAGAAATGTACAGGGGTTGGTGGATGAATTTTGTTCCGATTTCACTTTTTCTTTTTTTTTATTGAATCTAAAGCAGAAAGAGAACATGGGTGACATCGTCTAGGCAAAAGCAAAGACTAGATTTCAAAATCTCTTTATTTCCTACTTCCAGTTCTTCCCTTGGTTTTTGCATCAGGCCGGGTCGTTGACCCTCTCTGGGCATATTTGTTCTGTAAAGCAGAAGACGCCGCTTCCCTGGCTGCGTGTACGGAGATGTGATGACCGTGGGGCAGCACCTGTGCTTTGCAGCCATCTGCGCTCATCTAAACCTGCCTCCTTTTTTGCTTGTTGGAATGACTGGGTGTTGTTTACTGCGTGCGTTGTGTATAAGCACACACAAAGCTTTCTTTTCTGCAGAACTGACTGCAGCTTTTCTCTTTGGGGATCGCAGAGGCGCATGAATTCCCAGGCGTGAGCTTGTCAGGAGGAAGGCGCTACCACCACGTGCGGCAGCCCCTCTGCTGTCGGCAGCGTTAAGCTCCCTGGGGCTCCGGGGGCTGGGGCGATGGCCGCAGGGAAGTGTCATTTCTGCCTGTGGGAGGCCGTTTCCTCCGCGCCAGAGCTGCGGGTTGCTCGGACGCCCCCTCCGCCGGAGGCGCGGGGGTCACAGGAGGCCCCTCCGCGGGGGACCCGGGCGCCCGCGGCGCAGGCTGCGCCGCCGCTGGAAGTTTCCGTGCGAGGTAAGTTTAGATGCTGCCCGGCCTGCGGCTACGCCCACCGCAGAGGTCTGACATCAGCGCCCCGGAGGCTGGCGTGGAGCGGGGGACGGGAGGGATCTGCTGCTTGATGGCGCGTCCTGGTGTCGCTCAAAGAGCAAACCCTCCTGCAGTGCTCCTCCTTGCCCAGCATCCAGCGTCACTTTCCCTCGAAGTCGTCTGATGAGTAAACATCAAAACCTTGAACCCCCCAGTAATATCAGTAGCTAAATGAGATCTTACGAGTGTCTCTGGGTGCTTAAGGCTATGGCTAAAATCGTTTTAAAAATTAAATAGCAGTGAACACTAACAAACATGAGGCCTGGTGTTACCAGCACCTCTAATTTTGTGCTGGAGCGAGGAATTGCTTTGCGGTGAGGTGGCTCCACAAAGCATCCAGTTTTCACAGGAGCAAGTACAGGAAATTCTCCGAGATCTCTTATTCTGTAGGAAGCCCGCCGGGCGTCTTTGGATTTCAGTGATGATGTCCAAGAGAGGGACAACCCAAACCAAAACCTGGTGCCGGTCGGATGGGCTGCTGGGATGAGGCAGCTGAGCTTGGGGGGGCATCAAGGAGGTAGCTCGAGGCAGCCTCCTTGGGGCTGCGTCGGGGTCTCCCCGTCGTGGTAGGGAAGTATCTCGATGGAAATTATTTTTTAAGCTGGGGAATTAGCATTTTTCAGAAGAGTTGAAAGTAGATTTATTAAGATAGAATTTACTAGTTAGTGTAGCCCCATTCTGGTTGAACAGCAAATACTTCTCAAGTCCAATTTTTTAACACTTACCAGAACATTTTAAAAATTTTATTGCCAGAATCTTGGTGAGGTGGTTGTTTTTCCTTTATGATTGCTCTAGTTCTGTACTTTCGTTGTTGTTTTTTGTTGTCATTGTTTTAGGTGAGTTTGGGTTTATTTGTTTATTGGGGGGGAGGAAGCTTTTTGTGTTTTTTTTTTTATGTTTGTTTGTTTGGGGCTGCCCTCATATTTACTTGAGAGCTTTAATTCCTTTAAATAGTTTTTTCATAAATTCCTTTAAATAGTATTTTCTGTACTTCTGAGTTGCTAAAGGTTAGTTTTGAAAACTCTCCTCCCGCCTAGCAAAAGACCTCTACTTACAAATATTCCCTAATATACTCTGTTTGCAGAGAGAACTGCAGAGAATGAATTCCAGCCAGATGAGAGCTCATTTTTTATTAGCCAGGGCCATCATAGGAACTTTGCTGTAACGTTTACGTAGATTACGGGTTGGATTCCAGCTCTTTTAGTGGGATTTGTGTGAAGACAGTAAGGTGTGGTGCCACACAGCAAGAAGCAAAAAGAGGAAGCTGAACCCTTGCCAAGAACGTAGTACTTCTTCCTTTTATTAATGTGTTGTGTGTAGGCCCTTTTTACCGTATCTGTTGCGTTGTGCAATCCTTCCTTCACATGTGTAATGTCACAGACTGGAGTGGAGCGGCTCCTCTGAGCTTCACACTGCAAGGTGCTGTGTGTGTTGTTCTTCTCCAGTCCTTTCTCTTCCCAAAATCTTCAACATCATTTTTTTTTTTTTTTTTTTTAAACTTCGGTCACATTAAGTTTGATAGGTTTGGTGCTTTTGTTGTCCTTCTATATGGAAGTTGGTGAAATAATGCTGAACACCACCACCAGCCTCCATATGGGCATCCTCCAAGCATTAGTCAGCGTGTTTATGTCTGCCTCGTTTTTGTTTGTTTTTAATATCCTCTAGGTGTGAGCCAGCATCCATTCAGGTCAGCGGTTAGTCTCAGATTGACTTCAGAGGGAGCAGAATTAGACATTCATTAAAAATAACATTGTTTTATTTTATTTGGATGATTGTCCTTTAGGTGTGAGTGGGATATGGTTTGAAATGGATGAAAGCTTTGCTATTCAAGTATGGGGTTTAGCTTCTGTATATTTTTAAACCAGTCATCGCAAGATGGAGTTGCAGCTGTCATGTTCTCCTTTTCTGCTCTGTTATGTTCTTCTCATCTGGTTAAAAATAGCCCAAGAGGAATCAGTCTTGACTGAGCACTTCCTCTTTCAAGCTCCCGATTTCTTTAATATACTAAATCATTTACAAGAGCATGCAAATTAGCAGCAGGGTTTTCTGCAGCAGTACAATGAGCTGTATACAGTGATTCTGTGTTTTGTAGTTGCTGACCCACTGTATCTTTCCAAGATTGAGTGGATCAAGCACATTTATTGGAAAGCTGTAAAAGTTGATAGTATATAAAACTATGTCATTTGGCCACTAGAATTAACATATTTATCCATATCTAATGTATTTTTGTATTTATACAGCTGTTTGTCAGGGTTTAATTCTGAGGTACAGGCAACTGTATCTGTGGGAACCACAGTCCAGGACTGATGTTTTAATTTTTAGGAGAGACGCACTTGATTCCACAACCACAAAATCCTCACTTTGTCTCAGAATCAAAAGTCAGATCCAGGTTTTGTGCTTGGTTTCTATCTACAGTGAGTTGAATTAGGCAAAGACACTGAATTTCTGTATTTGGTTTCATTTTTAGAGGGTTTGAAATTTGGCTGCAACCTGGGCTTTCTGGCTGGATCCAAATTATCACCAAAGGCTACCAACACACTGCCACAAGCCTAAATGTCCTTGGGAGTCAGTTCCTTACTAGCTAAGATGCTAGAGCACAGATAAGAATCACTTGAATTGCTGGGAGCAAAATAGCATTACACTTCTGGTTTCATTCTGCAAGACTTAATCTAGAGAGTAGTTTTTTTTCTAGCGCGGGTTGTATCGAGGAGCAGTGGTGACTGCCAAAGCTGACTTAGGCTGTGCAGCCATTTATTGCTGGGAAGTGCTGAAGTTCAGAGACCTCCTCTTGAATTCCTATCCAAGCATGGAAATGCTCTCTGGCTTAGCTTTAATCTACTGCATCCTTGCTTGGTTTCTTTGAGAGCCAATGGATCACAGTGGCCACCAGAACATGGATGCAGGAGTGGCCTCAAGGGCTCTGCCATGTCTGCAGCATTCCCGACAGCAGGAGCTGCTCTGGAGTCGGATTATAACAGGCTGGATTTCAATTTATATTTTCGCAAAAAGTGCTCCTTGCATCCAGTGAGAGCTGGTCCAGTGCCTCTCGTGTCTCTGATGCCTCCTCGTGGCTCCTCTCCAAGGCTCCGCAGTGTCGGTTTGGGCTGAGGGAGCGAGCTGCGTTTCTGTTGCATCTGTAAATGCACATGGCTTAAAACACAGTGATGCTGGTGAGAAAAGCTGTTTTGATCCAGTTTTATGAAGTCAGCAAGGTCAGCTGGCCAGGTACATTCAATTAAACTTTGCATGTCTGTAATACAACCCCCAGCCCCCAAAGTTCACACAAGCAGAGTCCTCATGGCGGTTTTGCCTCTGCGCCCGTTAGCTGCGGCCCAACATTTAAAAGTTCAGTACTTGGTTTGGCTGACCACGGGCTCATAAAATTGCAAGTGATTGGCTTTCTTTCTACAGCAGAGATCAGGAGAAACTGCGACATTAAGAACATCAGAAAGACTGAAAACGCCAGTGGAAAGTATTGTGAATTGAGTGCACTTAGTATTTCACACCATCGAAAGGTGAAAGGAAGAAACGGGTCGAGTGGGCACGAGAGATCCTGCCCGTGCAGGGTGCAGGCAGCCCAGCGATAAGCGCGAAAGGCCCGAGCGCAACCTCAGCAGCAGGGCAGGATCCCAGGGCTTTTATCTCGGGCACATGTAATGCTCCGTCCTTGTCCTGTGAAACAGCAGGGGAGGCAGTTTGTGATCTGTTGCCTCTGCAGACCTGTGCGTAACTGCTGGGCTGCACTGCCACGTTGAACAACTTTGGAAAAGGGGACCTCTTTAAGTGATGTAATTATCAGTACTTGAATGTAAATGAAATCAGTCTTTCATTTGCCATCACTGGGTGTCAACATAATAGTTTAATGTCAGAGCGTAAAGGAGAGTGCTACCAAGTTCATACACTGCCGCCTTTCCCAGCATCACCTGTTATGCTAAGAGTACGTGAAATGTTTGGTAATAAATGTCCTGTGTTTTGAAATGCCCTGTGTTTTGCCCAGGCTCTATGTTTTGAAATGAAAATGAGAGGAAGGTGAAAAAAAAATGAAGTGCTAGTCTCGGATTTAATATGACTGCATTTTACACTGGGAAGAGTGTGTAACTAAATATCCTTTTCGGAAAGGGTTTGCCTGTTGTGTTACGTAAATAAATGATGCTACTAATCACTGCTTTCCAAAAGCACAGAAGTGACACAGATCGTGACAGGAAGGGCGGGTTGTTTGTATTGTTTTGGCTTCATTCTCACCTCAGGAACTTCCTTCTGGTCATTTTTCCTTCTCAACTTCTAAAGGAAGATAGTGGTAACGTAGAAGAAGCCTCTTGCTGTTGCTGAAGATCTTCAGCTAGACCTGCGGGTTTCTTTGTGCTGAGAGGTTTCTGTCAGGCAGTGCCATTCGTTTTGTGAACTTTATTGCGGCACAAACGAGAGAGAAATGTATATCCAGGGAATGACTTTTAAAAGTGTAGGTACATGACACTGGTCTGGAAGGCAAGGTGAGGAAGCAGGTGATCAGAGAGCACTCGAGGAACGACTCAACTCGAATTGAGCAGGGTGAGAGCCCGAGGCGGCTGCGCCAAGGAGCAGCTTTCCTGAAACGCGGCAGCACAGAGACCACTGTCCAGCTAGAAGGGAAGATTTTTACTTTTTTTTTTTTTTTTTTTGCTTCAGATTTAGCCTTGTTTAATGAAGGGAAGGCATTAAAGTTCCATTTCTTGTGTACGAGGATTTTGCGCACGCAGCTCCTCTGAAGCCGGCAGGGACAATGGCCACGTTTGCTCTGCGCTGACGGTGCCGTTTCTTTCCTCAGTGAGCTTGCAGCCCCAGTTTGGTTACAGCATTTCTGCCCTTTCGGAAGGGTAACCTCAGTGTCTCTCCTTCTGCCATGCAGTGCCTGAAGAGCAGCTGCACAACATCGATGAGTACGATCTCAACGTTGTCCGCCTCTGCTTCCAAGCCTTCCTCCCCGATGAACACGGCAACTACACCTTGGCTCTTCCTCCTTTGATTTCCAACCCCATCTACGACAACAGTAAGTACCAGCTCACTTAGACGCGTTTCGTTTTTTCCCTCCTTTGCTTGAGATGCAAAGTGCCAGGTTGGTTTCTGAGCGCTTTGTCAGCCCTCTGGGCCACGTTTTGGGACTGCGTGCCAGGTGCCTGACTACCATGTGGCAGCGCGGTTCACGCTGCGGACTCACAAGATGATTCAAGAGTGAAGTTTCAGCTGTACCTGCTCATTTGATGCTTTCTTAGCCCTTGTGTCATATCCCAGTAATGACTGGAAGGAAAGGGCAGCCTCATTAAAGCAAGAGTGAGGTGAATGGCTCCCTTAAGGCCCGTCTGTTTTCCTAGGACGTCGTCTCAGAGCTGTTCGTATCAGTGAGGAGTCCTGCCTCCTACCTGGGAGCACTTTGAGACAGGGCTCTTGGGTGGTATTTAACCCGCTGGCCCCTTGGGAAACTCGTTTAAAGCTTCTCTGTATCCCTGTTGTATCCCATCCGTATTCAGCGCGCGGGTAGCCAACGAGGGACCGTGTATCTGAGGAGGCTCTGGGAGGGTGCACAGAGATGTGACATAGCCCTTCTTTAGCACCTTTTTCCATATTCCAAAAAAGAAAGAACTTCCATATGGTTTTGACAGATGACTTCAGCTGAGGATTTTAACGCTCAGCATGTACAAAAGTTTGAGTTGGACTTCTGTCCTGGAAAACTATGCTGTCCATATTAACATATATTTCAAATATTTGCTGCCGAGGCTTTATAAGCAGTTTTGCTATTCTTGGGGACTAGCCTGTAGCCTGTCTTCGCAGAGTGGTTTTTATTCACTGAAAAGTTTTCCTGGTAATTTTTATTTCAGCAGTGTGAAAGTATTTCCATGCTAAATGTTTAAGGACATTTAAATTTTAGCAGAAACTGAGTGAGATCTGCATTTTATACAGCTGATGTCCACAACTGTGTTGATGTTTACACCACCGCTATGAACATGTTTAATGTGAATTCAGGTGGTTTTGATGTCTTTGCAGCCTGCCCTAGCGTTACCTGCAGCTGTGCACGTGGCGCTACTTAGCACGCCTGCAGCAGGGTGGTTAAGGCTGAGATGAAATGGATGTGGAGGATCCGCAGCCGCGTTTGAGGTGCCATTTAGAAATGTGCCAAATCATGATTACGAGCGCGCGCGCGCGCTCATTGACGTCAGTCGGGGCTGCGCTGCTGAAGTGACAGCTCGCGGGGCGAGGGCAGCCTGGGGTTTTCATCGCTGGTGAACGTGGGCGACTTCTGCTGTTCTGCAGGTATCTAAAAGCCTCTGGGTAACTTAGCAGCGGTGTAAATAAAACCGAGCGTAACAGCAACCACACATTATAAAAATTAGGCTGCTCTTGTCTGGAGCAGCTCTTTCAGATCTGAAGTTCTTAAAAAAATTATTAACCTTTTGAAACTAGCTCTGTCATACAGAAATGGGCAAGGTCAGGCTGTAATTTTAGATGAGAGAAAACTCGTATGGCACATGGTACATAAAGTTTCTCTTGCCAGTGAGGTGGGGAAGCCTCTGCCTTTACCTTGATGCTCTGGTGAACCTGTTCAAATCAGGAGCAAAAAAAGTATTCAGAGCTTCTCTTGCACATTTTAGATCTCGTATTTGCTTTGCTTTCTAATACTTTCTTAGTCTTCATCTAATTTGGATAGCAGAGATGCATAAATACATTATGGAATTTAAGAATAATGTGAACATAATATGGAAGCAGTCACACCAGCAGAGGCTGAGCAGATGGAAAAATAGAGTGTCTCAGGCAGCTTCTGTTCTCAGTTGCTTGTAGCGTTAACCAGCTTAGATCAGAAATTTCCCAGGCCGGGTATCTTACCAAGCTGAAAACTCTTGGGAAGAGCCAGATGAGGCAGCCTGGCTTTTCTGAGAAACTCAGTTAAGCAGAAGGACCTTCTGCCCGCGGTCCAAGTGACGTGGGGTCTGCTGAGCAGCCCGACCGTGCGGGCTTCCTCGCGCCAGGGTTGATTTTGGCTTCCTCACGCCGGGGTTGATTTCGGCTTCCTCGCGCCGGGGTTGATTTCGGCTTCCTCGCGCCGGGGTTGATTTCGGCTTCCTCGTAACGGGGTTGATTTTGGCTTCCTCGCGCCAGGGTTGATTTCTGCTGCCCTTGGGGCGACTTGCGCCGTTTCTACAGCCTCAAGGAAACACTGAGGGGAATTAGGGGGTCCAGGGCAAGACCTGGAGAGGAGGCTCTGTGCAGAGCCTGCGGGGAAGGCAAGGCGGGGTACAGAAGCCCTGGGGAGCAGAAGGAAAGAGCAAAATGCAGAAACGGGGAGTGAGGAGTAGGAACGGGCAGGAGGGGCGGTGGGAAGCGGTGCGGCTGCTGGTGCTGGCATCTTGTTTCCTCCCTTTTTCTTTCCTTCTAAACTCCTTAAAAAAGTGAGCAAGCTCAGGATGCCAGCCCTAAAACACGTAAAAAGGACCCTGGCTGCCATTTGGGCATGCAGAAGTGAAACAGAGGTAAAATTAAGCTTTTCCTTGCAATTCTTAATTTATTCTTCCTGTGAAAAGCACATGGTGACACTGCCAGGCGCTGACAGTGTCAATCATATGATCCTGTACTGTTTCTAGGCTCGGGTTTTTTCCCCCCTCGAAGTTTCCGATTCGTTGGGCCGGTGAAGGCACGCCGCGGCCGAGGCGGGCGCGAGCCGCCAGCTCGGCTGTGCCGGGCTCTGCGCTGCCGCCCGGAGCAGGGCCCGGCGACGCGGGTGCTTGGGGGTGCTGCCTTGCGCCTCGCTCCCTGCGTGTCCCTTCCGTGCGTGGCGGTGGGAGGAGGGTGGGATGCCTGGGTAGTAGCCCAGCCCGCCCGGGCTTCTCAGCACATCTGCACTTGTGCGTGACGCAGCTAGAGGAGCACGGGGAAGTGCGGGGCGGCTGTTTGGAACGGAGGGCTGGCAGAGGATGCGGCACATGGGACAAATGCGTAGTCACATGCAGCAGCAGAAAGAGGAGCATCAGTTACCTTCTATTTTGAGTGAAGACAGGTTTTTTTGGAAAAAAGTGATGTGTTCATATACATAAAATGTCAACATAAGGTACAGGAACAGGGAGTGAACTCAGTGTTGGAGCAGGAGTCCTTCCTTTCTGGCAGAATCGTGCTGCTGAATCCCTAGGTTGCGACTTCAGAACCATTTAAATGAAGGGTAACAGAGCCCCCAAAGCTCTTAGCAGACTGTTCCCTGCAGGTTTTCCACTTTGAAAGACATGTTTAGTATTTACGAAAGACAGTGACCTGCAGTAGTTTCCTGGCAGTATTTATTCTATAGGAAGGCTGCTGCCTGTCTGAGGGCCACAAGGTCTGTGCATAAAACCTCAACCAGATATGTGGAGAGGGGAATTCTTGCCTTGCTGGCCCCAGCTCTTCCGAAGAAGTGGCTGTAACAGGGGATCAGGCACTCAAAGACTTTTGAATTTTGCAGCTTGAAGCGCAGTGGCACCAAGCACAAACAGCATCGTCTGAAGTGCTTTGGGAAGGCTGCTCTGGAGAACCTCGGAGTGAGCGCCACAGACCCGCTGCACTCCCACCTTGTGTGGAGATGGGCAGACAGGAGCTGTAAAACAACAGCCCTGCTAGTTGCATGGGAAATGAAACTGCGCCTTGATACTTCCCGTGTATTGGAGCACCATAAACACCAGACGGGCAGACCCCGCTGTGAGCCGTGCGTGCCCATCTGCAGTGTCGTGGCTGGCTTGACAAAACCCAGCCACCTGCAATGAAACAGAATGCTTTTTAGTGTGGCTTTCAGGGCCAGGCCTTGCGTGTCACATTCCTCCAGCTGTTACGTGCCTGTCATCTCCCTTAATTCCCTGCACCTCTTCAACAGCAACAAACTTGCAGAAATTCTCAACCATCAAATTTGTTTGTTCGTTTCCAGGAGCTCCCAACACAGCAGAATTGAGGATTTGTCGTGTGAATAAGAACTGTGGAAGTGTAAAAGGAGGAGATGAGATATTCCTACTGTGTGACAAGGTTCAAAAAGGTGATCATCTTAACTGGCTCTTTTTCCTTCATTCCCAATGGCTGATGCTGACACTTCCTCGCTTGGTAGCTTGAACCCGTCACCAAGCTCTGACAAAAGTGCTCTGGCTTAGCAAGACAGAAGAGCTTTCAGATTCAAGGGTTCCCAGCACCTCTAAAAGATACTAAAGATACTGTGCAGCTTTCAAGTTATTTACTCTGTTCCTTTCCTTGTTTCTCTTCCCACCTTCTCTGCTGCAAGTTTTTAGTTTTTTTTTCTTTAGCTTAACAAGCATTTCTTTTTTTTTCTCCCCGATGGACTAGATGATATAGAAGTCAGATTTGTCCTGGACAACTGGGAGGCAAAAGGTTCCTTCTCGCAGGCCGACGTTCACCGCCAGGTTGCCATTGTGTTCCGGACGCCGCCCTTCCTCCGAGACATCACGGAGCCCGTCACCGTGAAGATGCAGCTGCGCAGACCTTCCGACCAGGAAGTCAGCGAGCCCATGGATTTCAGATACCTTCCCGATGAAAAGGGTACCGTCCCAGTTACTTTGATTACTTAAACTTCATTTTCCCTGCAGAACTGTTGCTGATGAAGGTTAAAAATTGTGCAACACTATTTCTACAGAGTAGGACTTGAATTTTTTTTTTAATTAAGTCACACTAGCCTCTCTTTCAATAAAAGTATTAAGAGTAATAGTTAATAACATTGTCTTGGTTTGTTATAGTCGTTATGTCTGAAATAAATTTTTTAAAATATATGTTATTACAACTAGGGGTAATATGTATATATGCTACAATATACAATTAAATATAACTTTTAGGAAGTTCCTTCACAAATTATATTGAAGAAAATCTTTGTTAACCCAGGTTTTCCTTGCACTCTTTCTCTTCAGATCCATATGGTAACAAAGCGAAAAGGCAAAGGTCAACGTTGGCTTGGCAGAAACTCATACAGGACTGTGGTAAGGAAAATATTTGGCTTTTTCTTGTTTCAGTGCACAGTGCACAACTAGATGGAATTCTTTTATTTAAAAACACAAATTTGGAGTAGATTCATGATTCCTTCCACTACAGGATCAAATGCATCAGAGAGGCCCAAAGTAGCTCCATTCCAACCTGTTGCTTCTGAAGGGAAGCTGATTAAGAAAGGTAGGTTTTTGCTTAAATGTGCCAGCCTGCCAGTGTCTACTTGGTACGGGGACAAGTGGTTTTCCCTCCTCCTTGCTTGAAGTTCTGAAATTCTCTCCAGGTTGCCTTGCCATAAGATACTGGTACTTTTGACCGTGTGAACTAAAGCCGCCGGTTGTTTTATATCTAGGCTGCCCTCTTCAGTATTTGCCACGCAGAGGGGTGAGGTAGAGGATAGCTGTGTTGCTGCTGTCCAGAACTCTTAGGTCGTACTGTGGAGAGCACTTAAGTGCAACACACGTACAGTCTTGTTAAGACAGCACCACTGTAGCTTTGCTGGGTCAAAACAATGCTAGAAGCCTGGAGCTTTGTCAACCTGTGCAGCCTTAGCTGTGCTGTCTGTCTTTCGTAAACTCAGCGATATGCGCAGCAGCCTAAAAACATGGCAACGTCTTTCCTTTTTGTAGAACCAAACCTGTTTTCCTCCACCCTGCTGATGCCAGGGCCTGCAACTGTGGCCAACACTAGTCAGCTCTACTCTGCCTGCAATCAGATGCCGCCTCAGCCGATGCCGGCAGTGCCGGCGAAGCAGGACGCGCTCTCCTTGTGCTGGCCCCCGCAGAACGCGGCCCCGGCCGTGGGCGGCCTGGTCAGCGCGCACCCGCAGGGCAGCTTTGCAGAAGAGGTGCTGCAGGGCAGCGCGCAGGGCAGCAGCTCCCTCCAGTCCTTCGAAAGCTCCCTGAACTGGCCTGACGAGAAGGACGCGAGGTTCTACAGGGGCTTCAGCAGCACCAACGGCCTGGGCGCCGGGCTGGTGCCGCCTGCAGACGTGCAGGGCGCTGCCAGCAGCAGCCTCGCGCAGCAGGTGCACCCCGCCAGCGCGAGCACCGCGAGCATCGTCAGCATGGAGACCGAGGACATAAGCTTCGCCAGTTTAAGCTTCGAGAAGTTTAGCCCAGTGCTGCCTGCGAGCAATGCCAGGCAGCAGCTCCACCAGGTGCCCCCAGCGTGCACACCTGGCAGTACAGCTTTTAATTCACAGCCTAATTTAGCCGATCCCACAACCTACAGTTTTACAGACCAAGAGCTTTTGAGTGAATCAAGCCTGTCCACCAACCCGCTCCAGAATCACCAGAATAGCATTGCAGACACCCAGTTCTATGACGCGGATGGCGACGAGCTCTACGCGTCTTTCCAATTCGATAGCATCTTACCGAGCTATAACCCTTGAGCCAGCGCTGTCAGGCTTCACGTGGGTATCTAGAGCTTTTCACGCGGCTAGCTGGGGGAAGAAGAGGGACTTATCCTTCTGGATTGCCTGCTCTCTCTCTCAGCATGTTACTATGCAGATTTCATGATAGAACTTACGGTTATATATTATAGCCCTAAGACTGGTGCCCATTAGAAGAGAGGTGGGACTAGGGTTTAGAGTTCTTTACCTTAGAAGTACCTCATACACATTTTTACACTGTGGGGAAAAAAAGGAATTTTTAACACTTAAAGCTTCCTTACTTTTTGGGAGCTCCTTGTAAAAGCTGGTATCTTCAGAAGGGTCAAGTTTCAAATAATTCACAGAGTTAAAATTGTTTGGAAAGAGACTCTTTTTGCTATGGAAATTAATTCTAATGCAACAGAAATTAGCAAAAAGATACACATGGGCATTCTTACTCAGACTTGCCTAATAATGTAAAAGTTTTATTCAACTTATTTCAAAATTTTAGGCTTCTTACCCTCTTTTATATGGATGTATTCTTTTACTAAAACAAGATTATGCATGGATTTTTTTTTTCTCACATCTTCATTGCATTCCATTTGCTTTAAAGGCAAATTTGCTCTCAAAAATTTTTAATGACTATGTCATTGTTCGATGTATTTTAAAAGACCGGAAGGTTTGTTTGAATTTTTAAGTAGTCCAGCTCTGTTGTAAATGAATCACTGCGCAAAGAATGAACAGAAAATAAGGACTCTTCAGCACTTCATCCAAAGTGCACTATTTTAAATGACAAAACCATGTTGCTTTAGGAATGGAGCATGCTGTTATTTCTCCTGATTTCCCCCCCCACCCCGTGTGGCTGTTCTATGTATTTTATTTCGAATAGCAGAAATATATTGGGCCAAGGCGTCTATCTTTTCTTTCCTCAGGTATCCTGGCAGTTTCCTGCTATGCAAGTGACTGCTTAACCGAGGCTCAGAGCCTGTCCCCCCCCTGCTCCCCACAGGAAGGTTTGGGGCGCCCCCGAGGCACAGCCTCAGCGCAGGCTGCTCCCCCTTCGCCATGTGAGCATGGAAGGCCCTTTCGGGCAGCACTAGCGACCCCTCTGTGCGCTGGACCCGAGATCAGAACTGCTTCCCCTTTGCTTCCCACCCTTCCGTCTTGGCCTCAGACAGGAGGTGTGTAACAGCACCTCATGAGATGTTACTGGCTAGGTAAGACACTTTACTCTGCATATAGGGCTTTGCTGTTTTAATATTATTGTAACAACTATTTTTAAGAAGCAACACATCTCCAAGGCCATGAGCACAGCTGTCTCCTATGGCAGATACAGCTCAAGAAACTAACTGGTTACTGTTTGGCAACATAAAACTGTACAATGAGAGAAGCAAGAGCTGTTTCCCTTACACCTGTGCATATATAAACGAACAAAAACCCCTGCAGCCTTCAGTCAAGAGAGGCTGCCGAGATGGAAAGTGGTTTACAGGGCAGAAGGAGCCCCAAGAAAGAGTCGTGGGTCGCAGGGGAGCAGTGACTCCTTGTTGCAGTCATTCACCTCCCAGGCTGAGTACAAACGGGGCGAGCGCAGAAAACTGTTCCCTATAACTCCAGATACACAATGGAATGAACTGACTTCATACTCTGAAGTGGTTTTTCCTCACATCTTCAAAACACCTACCTTTTCAGGAACTCTTCATCAGCATCAGGCAATACAAAAACCAAAGAAATACAAACAGCAGAAAGCTTAAAATGTGTTGTTTATTCAATTCTTTTTTTTTGAAGTTCTCAATTTTATTAAATGTAAACATTTTGCTCATTTTATATAGGCTCTATAGTATAATTCATTTTTGTTGTATAATTAAATATTTTCAATGTTCTGTTTTCCTTTGTAAACAAGTTGGTTTGGTAATTAAAAAAAAAATGATCATCATTAACTACTCAGCTTCTGCAACCTCCTCAAGTTTAAAATGATATCCCCTGCCTTAGAAAAGCCACAGAAATCAGAGAAGCTGGTTTGGGTTTGTTTATCCTGGGGCTTGCCAGGGTATTTTATTCTGCACACAATTCCTACACTACACAACCTAGAACACCAGGTACAGCTTTACCCATCGTTTTTTTCCCAGTAAGTCAGGGGAGTACAAAGTGCAGCTGCATTCAAGCATCTTCCTTGGCAAACTGCTTTCTCCTAAATCTCCAAGTTCAGCTAAAGGGATTAAAAAAAAAGTAGGAGGATGATTTTAAAAGTGACAAGTTGTTTCAAGAGCGATTTGAGTGCTTGGAGCATGAAGAATGACAGTAAGAAATACTCTTCAGACCTTATTTTTCAGCATTTTCCACATAATGTGCAAGAAAATGTTTACCTCTTTCATACATTCTCCTCAACAATGAGATTAAATCTTGCTTGTTAGCCTCACAAAGCATCCTATTTAATTCACTGTGTATTCACAAGTAGGTGTTTTACTTGAAAAACAAGATGAGGGCCAAAGTACAACATTAGTACGACTGTTGACATTATAGATTATGACAGTTCAAAGTATTTATTTTCCTTTATTAAAACTGCAGACTTTAAACAAAGTTGAAAACAGATTACATCTCTAATTTTCATATTTTCCCCTGATTACTGAACAATAAGTGAACATGTAAACAGCTGTACAGACAGGCATTTGCATCATCAGCTTTTTTTTCCCCCCCTTCTTCATTTGGATGCCTCTGATTTAATCACAGAAAATGTGATTTAGACATTTTTGATGGAGCTCTCCACACTGCACAACTATGAACACTGCACAACTATGAGATGAGACTCTGCACACTTCCACTAATTGTTACAGCCTCGTTTATCTGTATGCTGAGTCTTAGATGGTCTTCACTATCATCATGGCCCTATCCAGCACATTGAAGACAGAGCTCAAGGTAAGAGCTCCTGTGTCCTCGCACTACGACAGCAGTGAGTAGCCCTCGTTGCTTCTGTGTTTTGGCTCTGTTTCATTTTCGGGACAGCCCTTCTAATGTTTGTCAATTTATAAATCATATTCTATCTACCTCTGAGTTTCTTTCCAGAAATCCCATAGCTATAAGTCTGAAATTATCTTTTTTTTTTTGGTATTAGTTTAAGTTTTCTATCTGATCACTTCCTTTCTAGGTGGTTGTAGTTACTTACACAGATTATTATCTGACACAGTTGTTGCTGGAATCTCTTGCTCATAACAGCTTTAAGATTAAAAACAATAAATGTTGCTGTCTGTTCATGTTCCTCTTACTTATTTGTGTGCTAGAAAAAGAGGAGCTTCTGAACTACAGCTATACTTATGTCACAGTAGGCTTAGCAAACAAGAAATGACAGAGAAATTCTGAGGCCCATTATAGGCAATGTGGGTAATGTATAGACTATTTTTTCCAGATCAGTTTTTAGGAGCTCCTTTAAAATCTCTGTATTCATGTCTTGAGTCTTCAGCTAACATTGTGCAGCTCCTCTATTATGAATCCCCAGCGCCTCTGAATTGGAGGTAAAGCATCTCAGTGATCCAGTGATCTCAACGATAAAGCCCCAAATGTTGGCTGGTCTTGGGAAGTATAACATACATTATTTCTCAACTGTTCATTAACCCTTAAATTCCAAACCTTAATTTCTTGTGGACTCTTTTCTGGATTTCAGGTGAGCAGAAGTATCTTCTGAATGCATTTGCACATGAACAATGGGTTGTATTTCATTACACTATATTTATTCCTGTTTTTATCAAATACAATATATAGTTTTAATTCCTTTTTGGGCTTTGCAACAGGATACAGGCATAAAAGTTGCTTTTTCTGAAGACCTGGAAACCTGTGGCCCTGGTCAATAAGCAGACCTGAGGCCAACCCCACAGCCGAGCCCCTGCTAGGTCAATGAGGCAGATTCCTGTGCCGCTGGGTGCCAGCTGGGCAGATAAGAGGATGGTCCCCTCTCTCCTCATCAGCTAATACTTTGGGCACTCAGCTCAATCCTTTCCCTCCTCTGGGCTGGGGCTTTTGGACTCTCCCTTGGAGACTGCCCTGCTCCGTATAAGACATTTAAAATATTCACACCATATACACAGCAAAGCCTTTATCTCTCAATACCAATATTTTACATCACACTTTATTATTTACTTGCACTCTTGGTTTCTCTGTATCCCTATTCTCCGGATTTCCATCATGTACCACTGCCAGGAATACCCAATCTTTTTATATATGGTGACTCAACAGTGGGGAAATCCTGCGCATGAAGAGGCCTGCAACCAAGCCAGACAGCCCACAGACTACAGGCCCAAAGTAGCTCTATTGTAGTTCCTAGGAAGCATCACTAATATTTTAAACTGAGAATAAAAACCTATGTTTTCAGCGCAAACTTTTCCTATGAAAACTGTTTTTCCCTTCTGACAGTTACTTTGGGAGACAAATCTCTAAAAGAGCCAGGGACCAAAAAGCAGACAGCACAGCGTCACCCCACTGCAGCAACTGTCCCCCTGCTCGCAGAGTCTGCCTGGCCTCGGGGAGTCCGGCCTCCCAGAGCCACTCAGGAGCAGCGCTCAGCAAGTGTGAGCACTGGCCTTCACACAACCCCGTGCCACTTTGACCCAGACAAGGAAGCCACCCCTATAAAAACATCCAATATAAAAATAAAAAAGGTCCGAGGGAAGGTTACTTTCAATTTAAATGTTTTCAAGCAGCCCTGCAGAAAGCCTATTTGATGTGTCTCAGTACCTTGTTTGCATTTTACACCACTTGTGTTTCTCTCAAATAACTACTTTTAAAAGACTTAGTACCAGTACACTAGCTTAACAATTCTTCTATGAGACAGAAACTAAAATAAGGCTAGAGATTAAACAAACCAACACTACCTGTTCCAGAGTGCTGAAAGTCAATTCAAAGCAACGTCACCTTGTGGCAGATCAATGTGATCCAAATATTGAGCACGAAGACTCTGCAATGAGCAACCAAGCTGCAAAACTGCACAATGTTCAGTTGGTAACCAGCTGCTGACATGGGAGCTGCTCTTCCTCGTCCCAGCTTGAAAAGCTAGTTATCCAGGGCTGGAGGCCAGTCCACATCAACAGACTAGAAGAAAAGGGAGGAAGGGGAAGGCAAAATCAGCACATCTGGCATTTCAGCTGTACAGTGAGACTTGTTGCTAGAACTCCATGCCTGTCAGCGACAGGTTAACAGCGGAGGGCAGAGTTAATGATGAGAGATACAGCACAAGACAAGGAGACAGTGTCTGAAAGAGCCACCTTGTTCCAGGGGCTCCGTGTGTGCCTGGACAGAGCTCCCTAGATGCTGGATGTTCTTCCTAAAGTGGAAGCAGAACTACTGGTACTACTGCTTCCCAGAGACAACTGATGCAGGGCTGCAGGTGCAAAGTTTCCAGAGCAGTTATTCACAAATGTGAAGTGTTGGCATCCTCTCTCTGCAAATCCTGCACATGGGCTGTGATGATACGAGGACTGATGCAGCAAAAATAGCCAGCCACTGGGCAGTGTGTGCAAGGCTTGAGCAGAAAGCCGAGCCTGTTCCCAGATCCGTCTCCTGAGCAAGCACAACTCCCGGAAAAGACTAGGCTGGCAAGCATTATGCACAGGCAAGACAATTAAGCAGTCATCCTGGCTGCGGACCAAAACGCACAGAATATGCTCAACACTTTCTGAGAAGCAAATGCAGTCATTACTAGAACCAGGATCACATCTTCTGCCCCTGGCCTCACTGCTGCCACATCGCCAGTGCCCTTTAGACAAGCTTGTTGTGCTCCCCCTCTTCCAAAGGCAGCCACCCTATGTTAGGGAAGCAGCACCATTTGTCAAAGCAGGGATCACAACATGACACATTAAATACTTTGGCTTCAAGACTGCCTAAATTAATCGTATCTACTCCTCGCTTAATCTACAACTTCATCAAAGAACTAAGCTCTTAGACCAAGTTAAGATGCATTGTTAGCAAGACCGCTAATTATTTTCAAGTCCCCTAGGTATCTTTCACAGTTATGTCCAGCAATTGCAGTGACAGCTATCCATGTGATGGCAATGCTTGTCACCTGCAGCCCAGTCAGCTGCCCCAATCTTCAGAGACAACACAAGTTCCCTCCACAACTGCAAGCCTACCTGCCACAGCACATGTAACACAGAGGCAGTTCTACAGAAATACATGAGAAAAAGCATGCTGACACTGTCTGCTTCACAGGGATAAATGTGTTTTAAATAAACCTTGCCCAACCATTAGGTTAAGTAATAAACCCCAATTGCTGCGTACATTCTTTTAAACTATGAATGTTGTAGCTACAAGTTAGCATTCTCTTCCAGGAAGAAAACATATACATTTGCTTGCTGTGTTTGAGCTGGTATTGAAAGATGAAGTCAAATGACTCCTGTTTTTCATCCAACTCCTTTTTAAAATTACAAGAGAAAGAAATGATGTATGTATATATGTATCTAATATGTGAGCATGGTACACACCATTCTCTCTGCACGAAAATCAACTTTTGTACCAACAGTGGTAAGGAATGGATAGTTGGGACAGTTGATTTGGATAGAGCAGTTCTACTGAAAGCATCTCACAAATCCGACTCCATCACTGATTTCCAGGGAACATAAATAAGAAGAAACTTACTTCTACATCCAACTCCAGAATGTCAGCAGTTCGGTTCAGTAACGAGCCAATATTTGGCTTTGTTCTCCCAAAATCTCCATGCACAAATTCTTTAATGTAGCTAGAAATGCTGGTTAAGGAAAGGTGCTTTTGTACTGCAAAGCACTCCGAAGGGGCAGGGGGAAGCAGGGTGAGGTAATGGATAAAAGAGCCTTTATAAGACTTCCTAATTCTTGACTTCTGACTCTAATGCCAAGAACTGCATTACCAGCCTGTGTATTCTGTCCATCCCAAGATGGATGGTGATTTTATGTCAAAACTTAACTTGTAGCAACAATCTACACAGCATGCATTGTAGAATGCTGAGTAATGTGGAAAAGTTTGCTTTCTAAGGCAAAATTGTTTTAAATTAAAAGAGTTTAAATGTATCCTTAACTAGTACATTTTTGTAATTGCCACATAGTTTAAAACTATCACACTGCTCATCAGAAAGTAACTGGTAAGATTTTTGAATGAAAGCCCGAATATGGAATTTTGAAATAAACACAAACATTATATAGAAAACTATGAACTGCTGAAGAGCAGGGATTTAGAAACACCGGAGTGACACAAACAGAAAACTTCCCATTGCCTGAATTACTCTAGTCCCCAACTTTCGTACATGTATTGGGCAACAAGGTCTAAGGATACGTTCCTGCTTGAGTTTTCAGACGCAGGCGAAAATGATGCTCATCTATGTACTCAGATTTCATAGTGTGAATGATCCGCTGCCTGACAGCCAGAGGCCTTCTGTGAAGAACCCGCAGTGGTGTTTTCTGGTCAAGTTTTAATTCCTGTTAGAAGAGGCAAGAAAACAAATGAAGACAGAACTGTACAACATACCACATAGACCAGAAAAAAAAAGATCCAGACACACAGTTAATCAGTTATATCCTTTTAACAGTGTATTATGATGGCTCAAATTTTCCCCAGGAAGTCTATTTTTTTCATGTTTGTCAAAGGAAAAAAAAGACAACTATCTCAAAGGGCAAGAGAGAAGGCCTCATATGAACACAAGCTAATAGAATCACAAATACAGAGGAATAACCTTGAAATCTCCATAGTGTTTTGCTGGCATAACTCCAGGATTTAAAAGCTCAGTGAGAGCCTCAGGGCAATAAAAAAAAAAAAAAAAACCCACCCACAAAACGCTTTGTCTAAACTACAGCCAACCCTCCAGAAAAAATAGAAGTGTGAGAAAAGAACTGAAACGAGGTAAGATTTTACAACTATATGATTAAAAAAGCTGATTCCCTACCCCACCCCTTACTCCAAAGAAGATGCATTAGTCTGAAAGCCATCCCTTGGCATGGTGGGCATGCCAAAAAAAAAAAACAACTCCATATCTGTTGTTTTCCTGAATTGTAATGGTTCAAACCCTTTGCTTCCTGACTTGGGAATTATTTCATGACCAAGACCCATAGTGCAACACAATGAAATCTGAACACTTCCCTCTGTCAGTGGATTCTCTCTCTGACCAACATTTGGAGAAGCTCTCATTAACCAAATATTCTTCTTACACCAAGCACTTGGGGAAGCCTCTTCTTTCTAGTATTTTCCCAAACTCCTAATTGCTTCTGCTGTGGATAAGTGGCTTTAAAGCTAGCAGAACTGTCTTCACTTCTTTCACTTAATCAAAACAGAAAATCATAGGAAGTGATGTAGGTGTCAGATTCCCCTCTTGCCCTCTCAGTGCTTCTTAGGATTTGCAACAGCATCTACCTTCCAGTAGACAATAATTTGTCCTCTTGGCTAACAGATAGCTATATTGGTAACATGGCAATGGTGAAGTAAAGAAGAGTGATTAAAGTCCCTAGGGCAAAAAGAATTCAATGAAAATGTTAAGAAGAAACATATTTTTGTTGGTGCATGTACGTTAATTCTCCTCTAAGATACCAAGACAGGTGCTCTGGAAAACTAGCTTCAGATACCTTGAGATCATCTAGAAATGCAATATCTTCTTTCTGTATTGCTTTGTCTGTCCATATTAAGGCACTATAGGTCTTTGTCTTTTCCTCTTCACCTTCCTTCATATGTCCAATCGCCTCTCTAAACAAAAGAAATTAATTACTCACATAACATAAGCATAATTCTATAGTGTTGTGAGCAAGAACGATTCCAGAATCCCAAAGCACCACTTTGAAATCCCTTACCAAAGATGATAAATACTGACCTGGTGACAAGCTGTAAATCTCGAACCTGTATTTTGTCTGAAGAGTTATTAATTGTCTGCGATATTTAAAAAAGAATCAGTTAGCAAAGCTGCTCAGAGAAGAAGCACGTGCTTTATGAGTTCCATGAGGTGCAAATGATTTACCTGCTGAAGTCCCTTCATTTCCTCAGCAGTAAACTGTATTCTACGAGGATTCACCAGCTCAATTGCAAAGGGCCTTCCTGGCAACATGCACAGTCATAAAACATAAAAACATGTTGTTCTAAATTAACATTTGCATTTATGCAGTAAGGTTAGAAGGTGTGAAGATTGTTTGCTGTTATGCAAACAGGGATAGGGCTTGCGGGTTTAGGGATGTAGCATCAGATGGAAGGAAAGAAACAAGGGACTTTTTTTTGGCTACTAAACCCCAGTATCAGCAATATGTGCAAATTACAACTTCCCAGAAGACATCTTGTACAAGTCTGTGCTAATTAAAAAATAAAATAAGAAGAAAAAGTTAATTAGCTTATTTTCTGTCACCTACAGCAATGCCCAGGTGCAAGACAATGTTAAATCCCACTCCCTCAGCTAAACATCTGTTGCAATGGCTGCACTTTCCATGCTCAGGGCCAGGGATGTTCCCAGTATAGGCAATGCCAAGAGCTGTGCTGCAAATCAGACAGCAACAGGAACAACTCGTTAGTTTTGTCTTTTCTCCCCTCTCCCCATTTGGCCACAGTAGCTTCAGTGTATTGGAAAACAAGTGACCTTTAGAAAGGAGCTATGTTCAAAAAGAAAATAAGGCTTCCCCAGACCCCAGTGACCGTGAGGCAAAGTAGAAGGACTCGGGAGAAACCAACATAGGAATCGGTGGGACAAATAGTTCAAAAAAAGGAAACAAATAAAATATGCTTAATAAATTACACATTTATGTGCATCTGTGCAGCCAAGGATACTGAATAAAGTCTCCTCTTCCCCAGTTCTTTCAATGAAACTGTTCAGTCTTTGGGAATAAATACAGACATATAACTAAAATGCTTCTGAGATAAAAGTTTCAGAGCACTCTCTATTCATACACTTAAATACTTCACATTCAGCAAGATCTATTAGAGTGGCTTCATCTAACAATTTTGTTTCTCTGTTTAAGAAGAGAATTTCAGCCTTACCATTGCCTAGTGTTCTTACATCTACATCTTCTCTTCCAGAGGATGAAAAATTAAAACCTGTAATATGTTATAACAAGGAATGTGAGATTCCAATTTAGCTTTTTAAAACTCTCCACAGCTTTTAAAAGGTGAAATATTTTCTTTCTTAACTTGTTTGTAAAGATACTTCCAAGAGTTAAGCTTACAAATGCAGCCTGTATCATACTTAAACAAATCAGAGGAAAATTACTTTATTCCTTTAGGTTCACAAGTTTCTTGAGGAGCATTTCTAGCTTTTTGGCCTGAATGAGACCACTATAGCACTGAAAATATGTGAAAAAGCAGCAGAATCCTAAAGGAACTCCCTCTTCCATCAGGTAACTATTAACAGTGATAAGTTCCCCACTTGGTCTTGCCTTCTGAAGCCTAAAAGTCCCAGCTCCCAACCTCTTCTCCTATGTTAGGTGCTCCAAGCCCTTAACCCTTTGCTGACTCCTCCAGCACCTCTGTGTCTCTCTCGCCCCGGGGTGCCCTACACACAGTGCTACAGGTGCGGCCTCACCGGTGCACAGAGAAAGGATCTCCTCCCTTGACCTGCTGGCAGTGCTTTTCCTATTTGTTTTTTATCTTTTCTCAACACTTGTACACATGCGCTTCTGCTAGTTACCTGTGGTAAATGAGGCACTGCATTATATCTGGCCTAAAGACATGTTATTTCCTAGCATTCAGACTAAAATATGCAAGAGGAGGGGAGGGTACAAAGACAGTAGCTGCTTTTTTCTAAACTGGTATTTAATACGACTTTTCCCTGGACCTTCTAAATCACTAATTCTAGACCTAATAGATGGCAAATGATGGGCAATGCTTATTTCATCTTAGCAAGTCCTAGATAAGCATTTAGCTTGTAACTTTAGGCATTGCAAAAAAATAAGTTCATCAAGACAAAAACATGAAGGGGTTGGAGGCTAGGCAGGTACCCCAAAATAAAAACTTTGTGATTAGAAGACACTGAATGAAGACTACTACATAAAACCATAACACTTGTACCATCAGATCAACTGAAAGGGTATTTTAGAAAGATAAAAGTACTACATAAAACAAAGCAGGCATCTGACTACAGATCAGAGTTTACAAAGTTGACAAGTTTGGCTTAGGAGGATAAAAGAGGGATAAAAAAAATCTATTTTTTCCAACGTGCTCTTATATTAAGTATTCTAGTAACAATGAAAAACATATATTGTAAGAGATCTCCTGGACCCTTACTGTCTGCTTTGAATTCTGCCATTAGATGCTCTGAAATCAGTTCTTCTACTGAAGATTCCAGCTTCCGCTCCCCATCAATAATCCAGGGAGTTTGTGGTAAATTCCTTGAGTATTTATTGTATCTTCCTGTTAGAAAAACAAGGATGTTACCAGTAATCACTCTAGAGCAATGGGCACAGCTTCACAGCACAAAACACTTAGCTTTCATAGGGGCAGTGTGAAAATAAATTTACAGGGGTAAACTTGCATTACAACAAGAGTACTATAGCAACGATATGATATGTGCGCTGCTACATCTAAACGAGGTTTAGCATCCGAGCTGGCCAGTTTGAGGGTAGACACATGGAGCCTACTGCTGTAGTTATAACTTCCGGCACAGTCATAGAAACAAAACTGTATATAGCCTGACACAACTGGGAATGAAAAGTCAGAGGTTCAAGTGCCCACTTGAGTCAGCTTTATTCTGAACGCAAATTTGTTCTTTGAATCAAAGGATGGTCTTGAACCAGTCTCCAATACACCAAATTATTGCTATACATATGCCTGCCCAGCAACGAATGCTGGGTCCCAAATAAAGAAGTTCCCACCTCCCCATATCAAGTAGTTCAGGTTTCAATGCAGGTCCTGCCATTTCCTGTACATTTAACCACAACAAAGCCCAAACTAAAATGCTTTGGCATGTTACTAGGAAACCCACACAAGCAAAATATTTTAACAATACACTAGAACAAATTCCCAGAAGCTTGAAATATTGCCACCTAAAGGGATGAGCATCCTATTCTCATATTATCTCAGATTAACATGTCATCTCCCAAGAAACGTAGAGACTGCTGCAATAAGAGAATAAGCCTGACAGGGATGACCAAGACAAGCTTTCTTATCTGTAGGTTTTGTAAGAAATAAGAACATGCACAAAGGAACAAACTCATTCATAAAAAAATTAATGAGTAACCCTCTGCACTAACAAGTTTCAATCTGAAACCCAGTCTACGTAAAATAAAAAGGCAGTTCAAAGTATCTATGCATATTATACCTATGCCTCTGTCCTTTCAATTTTTTTGTTTTTCAGTACCATATTTTCCCATTTCTAACAAGGCTTCCTTTTTTGCCTTTTCATCTGCAAAAAAACCCTACACAAACAAATGGGGAATCTGACTAATACTGTTTCACTGAGGCACATAATGAAATTACTATGAATAATCATTCACACTGCTAATAAGTCAGATTCACACTGCTAAATTCTCTTTCCATAATATGGCAAAAGGAAAATATTTTTCTCTCACCAACTCAATCTAATAATTTTAGCTTTTGATCTGAGCAACACTGGGTTAAAAAATAAGTTTGTTTCACAGTTTGACAGTTTTCCTGAGTCAAAAAAAAAAAAAAAAAAAAAAAAAAAAAGGAGTTGGGGGGAAGGGATCAGTAAACATCCAAGCTCTATTTCTTACTCTATATGTACGAATCCTGCTGCAGCCATCCAACAAACCAATCTAATATAAAGCAGCATGTCTGGAAAAGGCTAAAAGCCTTTGGCTATTTTGAGTCCATGAAAATGCACATTTTACCATCTATACAGTAATTAAAAATAAGGAACAGACATGTCATGAACATCAAACTAGCTTGCATGAGAACATTCACTTTTGTATTAATCTCTTTTCATTCTATGTTTTCTTTTATTCAGGATATTTTTAACATCCTTTTAAACATACTATATTGGATTAAAATTGTAGGCTTTTTAAAAAAAATCATTTGCATATATTTAAATAATGGACTGCTTATGCATAGGGCTGGGGAAAGGTAGACACTCTTTTAGGCAGATGATGGAAAAGTTTGTAGAATCATCAGTGCAACATTCAGTCAGGGACACACAGTGCTCTTGCATTGCCCATATCGGACTAGTAATTATTTCAGATGCCATCTTAATTTGGAGGAGTAACGAGAAAAGAGCTATGCATTCTGTAAGTTAACCTTTTTTTAATGGCATTAAGATCAGGAGTTTTAGCTGGAATAATATGCAGATAGATCCAGATGGTGAACATGGCTGCATCCAAATCAAAGTCCAAGCAAGTGTGAGGCTTCACCAGGAGCTCACTTGCTTGGGCAGTGCCTTTCCCAAACCACATGCTTACCATCAGGGGACATTCTGCAACTGCAGGATTTGCAGGAATAAGGACTCTTCAGGGAAAGAGCAAGCTTTGACAACAGGATAAAATACTACATTTTGTAAACTGCTTCTAGCTGAGCCTCCTAATTAGCAAGGGGGTAAAGTTGTTAGATCTTCACATCTTCCTGTGCTGTTGTCAGAAGAGAGAGCTCTTTCGTAAGTCATAGCAAAAGAAGGACATTGGCATGGGAAAACTGGAGCTTCCAAACCACACAGAAAGGAGATGGTGGCCTACACAGGGACAGGCTCCCCTGCTCCAGCTCCAAATATGGGAACCGCAGGGGAGCCCTGCCTTGCTCCAGACACAGCTGTCTGTACTTCGTCCACCATCTCTAAGAGCTAATTCAAAATAAAGGAGCAGATAAACAGAATGGATTTTATCAAGTTGATCTGTAATTTCTGACACAAATATTTCTCCAGCAAAGGCAAGCTAAGTGTTATTTCTTCCCCTTTCAACAGAAGCCCACTCTTGGACAGAACTAGCCTCGTGGGTTTTCTTGCTCCTTGTACATAAGTAAAAGAACACGAGCAAATAGCAAATAGAGTCTCCTGGAGCTTGCAGCAATATTAAACAGTTAGGACAATACAGCAGCAAAAAAAACGGATCACTTACCAGCCACAAAAACTGCACCATTACTACACTGAATTTCCAGAGCAACACAATAGTTCTTTGGTGAACTTGGGGGACATGCAAAATGCCTGTATAAGAAAAGATCAAAGACAGACAAGTAATATTACAACGTGATAGCCAATCACTATAGCAAAAATGACATATGATGACTTCAGCTACACAAAACGCAGTATAAACTCAGTAATCACACTAAAAGCTCTAACACCAATAATCAAATCAACTTTAAGGAAATCAAGAACACTGCATTGCAAAACACACTTCCGTCCATATTTCATCCAGTATTATTGATGTATAATACCCCAAAGTGAGCCAATAAGATCTACTACATTTGGAATTTTTACCATATTACAATATTGGGTGCTTTATTAATATCCAACTCCCAGTATTTTACATATATGAGAAAAAAAAGTCAGTCTCATGATTAGAATTTTGTTTTACAATCTCTAAGGTTCAAAATATGGAAGGAAAACTCCACAATCTGCAAGTCTTCTGTGTTTTGGGGATGTAAATAATGTATTGAAAGTATATGTAAATAATGTATATGAATGTATATGACAAACTGTTTTTTTTTTTTTTTTT
>VZSV01000071.1:644354-665992 GCA_013398735.1 Nothocercus julius
AGAGGAAAAAAAAAA
This sequence comes from Nothocercus julius, assembly GCA_013398735.1. Lineage (NCBI taxonomy): Eukaryota > Metazoa > Chordata > Aves > Tinamiformes > Tinamidae > Nothocercus > Nothocercus julius. Next base: position 644,370 of record VZSV01000071.1, read on the forward strand.
AAAAAACAACCCAAAACATAAACACCACACACTTCCCACAATCCATTTTTTTTCAATTGTGTTTCACATTTCCTTATGCCTAAAAGCAGCTCTGTATCAACAAGAGTTCTTGACCCTAATTTTAATAGGGCCATACAGAGCAACATGTAATTTTGCCAAAATACATTACAGCAACTTTATTCATGACATGAAAGTAATACAATTAGGACATACAAAAAGACTATTCAGTTGCATATTTAAACCAGTGTCAAAAGTGAGAGTTGGAATTTGACTTAGTATCTTAAGTTTGCCCATTGTTTCTAGATGACATGTATGAACAGTATTGTTTGTTTTCTCACAGGGAAAAAAGCCTAAGTTCCACTGATTCTGAGCAGGTATCCTTAAGATATTCAGTCGCTAAGTCTACCCTTGGCTAGCTGAAAGAAACACTAAGTAGATCTCTAGATAAGAGATCATCATTTCAGATGATATATCAAAATATGCAAAAGCAAGAATAACAACAACAACAAAAAAGTAGCACCTAAATTAGCATCCCTATTTTCAAAGAGTTAAGCACCTAAATCCTACTTTTATCTCAGTGACAGTAGGTAGCTAGTTCTTCTGAAAATAAGACTTTTGAGTAAAAATCCATTTACAGGGTTCTTAAGTTCATTCATGTTTAGAAATAAGAGTGCTGAATGTTAAAGCTTGGCAGCTCACAAACCATGGAAAGCAAGTGACTTAAGTGAGGTGCTCCTGCCAGTACTACTGTCCTTTCATACACAGCCAGGTGCTGTTGTTTCCAACTTAAATTAGGCTAAGGCAGAGAGCACCATATTGAAATTCTAGTATAGGAGAAACAAGAACAGTAACAGGATGGGGTAATGTCCTAATTTAGGTAGATTTGGGATAGTAAATGAAAACACAGGACTGAAGTCCTTGTTTGGGAAATTATAGGAATTGCTGCTGCAGCCATTGGAAAGTAAAGTTTGAGAACTTCTGTCACAGACAGATGAGCAGTCCTGGAAATTCAGAGCAGAACATGTTTGTACAGGAAAGCAGACTTGCCGGGGCTAATATATATCCTATTTCACCCAGAGAGAAGAAACTGGATGAGCAGGCGAGCATGCCTGTTATGAAACAGCCATGACGCTGCCCAAAGAAAAAAATCACCCGATGAACAGAAAATAGCTCACTGTCCTTAAAGGGGAAAAAATAAAAACACTCAAAGCCTGACACAAAGCTGCAGCTAGGCCTGCTGCCAAAACAAGGCAACTGCAGGCTGCCAAGTCATGGGATCATAAGGCTGGAAGGAACCACAGGTCTCAGCCACCTCCTGCTCAAAGAAGGGTCAGCTATGAGATTGAACCAGGTTGCTCATGTTTTGTTTTGTTTTTTCCCAGTCTGTTCTTGAACACCTGCAAGAATGAAGACTGCACAACCTCTCCAGGTAGCCCACTCCACTGTCTAAATGTCCTCATGGTTTAAAAAAAAAAAAAAAAAAAAAAAAAAAAAATCTTTCCATCTAGTCTGAACCTCTTCTTTTTCAAATTATGCCCACTGCTTCTCATCCTCCCACAACACACCACAGTGTGCTGCTTGCTCCCTGTTCTCAGTAAGCCCTTGTAGGTCCTGGGGGCTTCCACTGGGTACCCCGAAGTATTCTTTTCTTCAGCCTGAACAAGCCCAGGTGCCTCAGCCTCTTCTCCTAGCACACATGCTCCAGTCCCTTAAGACCCAATTTGGTCTCACCTTCAAATTTGACAAGAACGTGCTCTGCAACCTCTTCCAAGTAATTGACAAACATGTTAGATAGGACAGATTCCAGGACAGATCCCTGTGGCACAGTACTTCCCATAGGTATCCAGGTAGCATATAAACCACCAACCACTACTCTGTTGTCCCAATCATCCAGCTTTACAATATACCTCCTGCCATGAAATTCTGAATTTTGGAGAACTGCAACTGCAATGAGATCGTACCTGCTTGTTCTTCGCTGGTTTGAAACAATCTGGACAGGCTCTGGCTCTAAATACAAAACCAAAAATTAGTTGTTATTCTTAAAAAGAGAGAGACTTAAAAGCATATAAGCACAGCAAGTACTACATTAATCTTTGTACAGAAATACCCAACATCTCACTTCTACAGTAGAGCAGATTTGTAACTGAATTTTATCTTAAACCACAAATGGTAGCTTTATGTTACTTTATGTTACTTGATCTAGAAATTTTAGCAGACACTTAAATCATGAATAAAGCTGAGTAAGCCTCTTTTGCTCTGAGCAGCACAGTTGCATCAGCTTTGAGATGGGACGGAAAAGCACACAAGAAGTTTAGTTTTTAGTCCTTCTTAATTCTTGTCAACAACGGTGGTGACTAACACTTAGCTCCTCGGCAAGGTATGCTGACATCTTCAAATCCGTATTTGCTGTTCTTGGGCAATGCACACTGCGAACTAGACATAACTAAGTCAGAGATTCAAGTTGCTGCTTCTAGATAGGAATATTCATTTTATTACAGAAAAAGTAACATCAAGTGTTTGATACTGTTTGTGCTTTGCCTCTTTAAAACTCTTCAAAGGAAACTATTAGCTGCTTCATGAAAGTGAAAGCTAAATCAGAGAAAAACCTTTTTCCGAGTACTGTGGAGGAAGTTGTTCTTATTAGTGGATTTCTGCGTATGCAATTAGACATCATTTCTAGTCTACAACACAGTTTAGCATTTCTTACCGCTCCTTTTCAACACTTCTGCAATTACTTCAGATCGAAAGGAAGCAGGTAACAAACAAGCCCTTGGTGTTTTTACACAAGCTGGCCAGGAAAGTTGCTTGTGGCACAAAGCATTGCAACTTCCCTCTTTCAGAATTCTAATACCGCCTTTCCCTTAAACAAAAAATCTCCAAAAATAAACTAACAAGAGGCAGTTCAATCTTCTACTTCAAGCCAAGGATCCAATATGAAAACAGCTTGAGAGGTAAGAAATTGCAGATGCCATTTTTGGAAACCCAATCCAAAGGCAGACCTAAAGTTGGGAGAACTTCTCCTGGTTGAGATGGGGTCCTACTTTCCTTTCACAACACACACACCTGTTATTATTTAAGCTCCAACAATTACCAAATTTATCACATTTATATCAAAACCAAACTGCTGCCCCATCATATGTCCAGAGACAGCCATTCCCACGGCATGCCCTGATACCTGAGATAACACCATGCAATGAAAGGTTTTCTGAAGAAACAGCAAATTAATTAAGCCTTAATCACTCTTTCAGTGTGCTATAAAGAGAAGGCAAAATAGACAGATTTTATCACGTTACATGGAATAGACTTGGGCAGTTGGAGCAAGGAACTGAAGAGCCAGAACTTCTTTACATCTTTCCACCCTCCAGTTACTGCTCTTGAGGGACTGATGTTAGCATCCTAACTTGCTTTGCCTCAACATTTTTGAAAGGTCAGAAAAAGAAGCAAGTACCTGGAAGGAAAAGGTGGAAATAATAGTTGCTAGGTTTCAAAGGAAGAGTACTGTAAGAAACAAGAATTGATCAACTAAAATTAAGAAAAAAAAAAAGATATAAGATCTGGAGACCTGAATTTTTAACTGGACTACAGCTCTCAGTATTTTGAATTGGCATTTAGCCCTACTGCTTTCTCTCCTTTTTCCCCAGAAGAAAGCTGGAAGGAAACTTCTTCCTTTTCCCCAGAAGAAGAAGCTGGAAAGCAAGGAAGTCAGGCAAACGCTGGCAATAAATTCTTCCTAATACCAGGTCAATCCACACAGCAAGCCTCCTGCCTCCCCGCTCCCTGTCCCCAGACATACAAAGAATGCAGTTGCTGAAAAGCAAGGAGGTGGCAGATGAGGCATTTAAGCAGAGATGACAAAATGCCAGAAGGTGTAAAAGCAGAAATATCTAGAAAGGCTGCAAAGATAATTTCTAGGCTCAAGCTATGAAGTCGTCATGCAGCAGGTCAGAGAAATTCTAAGGGAAGCCTCTTTCTATGACAGGATTTAACACGTAGCAGGAGCTCAAGTGATGAAACTGAGTGAAACTTGTTTTCCAGGAAGCAACAGCAAACAGGAAGAGGGTATCTAATTATCCAGAATATACTACTAGATTTTGAGAAATCAGATTAAACGGTAGATAAATTCCCAGAAATATTTTGCTTTTTTTGCATTAAAGAAGGATTAAAATAGCATACACTCTATTCTGACAGCCCAAATACAACTACATGCAGTGGCCAGGGGGCTTTTCTTCTCTTATAATGGACCAGCTAAGTTAGATAAATTCACTTCTGTGCCTTCCCTCCCAGCTAAGTCTCCTACGAGATCAGAAAAACCTAGGCACCACCTCAAGAGTTTTTTTCCTTCTAAATATGTTATTAGAATTTATTCTTTTAAATGATGCACCTATACTGAGGAGAGTAATGACTTTGAAAATGCTGGAAATTGACCAGCTTAGCAGAATGCTCTCTTTCTAGCTCTAGACAGCTCTGGAGCTCACTAGCTTTTAAGCACAGAATTAACCAGACAGAGATGTCACCATTTTAAACGTTGCAACTCCATATGGCTACGAGGAAGTTTAGATTCAGATCCAGTTCTAGTTTATAAACACTTCAAATTCTTATTTGTAGCAAATCCAGACCAACAGTGTTGCACAATATTTAGATAAAGATCTTTGTTTATTTCTGATATTAAAACTTACAGGAAATGGCACTCCTCATCTGTTTCTGGATGAGCAAAGACCACGCTAACTTCAAACAAACTCTAAATTAAAAAAAGGAAGGTAATAGTTTGTTAAACAAGCATAGAGAGGGTATGCTCAAGCATCCTTATTGAAGTACTAGGAAAACAGTGAAGTAGACAAAAGAGAAAGTAACTCATTTATGCTGCAACATCATCTAAAAAAGGACAATAAATTTTGTGTCATGGTAGCATTGACATTTCTGCAGTACCCAAAGATCTCAGAGCACTTAAAAACATGAGTGACCTACACATCATAGATACTGGCCCAATTTTGCACAAGGGGAACTGAGTCGGAGAGAGTATTTGCTCAAAGCCTATTACGGTCACTAAACTTAACAAACCTTCTGGGAGAGCAGGGCACTGCATGAATAAAGATAAAAAAAGCCTCAGTAGCCACCACTGCAAAATCTTGTCGGGGGGGGGACTTTGTTGGCAATGATTGGATAGCCCTGGGGCAAAGAAAGGCAACATGTCCTAGCAGATTGACAGCTAAACCAGAAACTCTAGTGTAATCTCAATTCTCCCCCCAATTCTCTCTTTGGCCTTAGGCAAACAACACTCATTACTTCTGTTATTCAGATACCAGGGTATCTCAGGAGGGCTATTGAGAAGATTGGGTAATATTCAAGTGCCTTGTAGATAAAGAGCACTAGACAAGTAACTTTTATTGTATCATAATTTCTGGAGTGGCTCAGTGCCTAAACATTGAACAGCTTTTGCTAACTCTGTATGTAAGAAGTTTGTTTCTTCTTGGATCCTCTTCAGGATAACTCTCTTCACTAAGACAAAAAGGATGCATTCAATTGGCACCCTATGGAAAAGATAACTTGTAATTGTTATGGAAGTTGACAATCAATATAAAGACTAATGAGTCTAGTTCTGGGCCTGGTGACAGGTAAAAGCTATGGACATAATGTCTAGTTAGTTTAAATATGAAATATGAAAATAGGGCCAAAAAAAAAAAAAAAAACCTACTAGCTGTTTACTGCCTTCACAGCTTCCAACATGCCTATTTCTAGAAGTCATTAAAGCGAATAAGGACCAGTCTTTCGTCCTTCAGCATTTCACAAATAGATTTTGCTGTGCTATTTGAGAAGCCTCCTGTACAGGTTCCAACCAATAATATCTTGGTTTGCCCTTTTTCTGTTTGCCAATACAACATGTTAACAACCTGAAAAAGCAGTAACAGTGTAGGCAGAATCAGGAAAGCCGAGAAGGAATGTGTGAGCATTCCTGAGCATCTGCAAAACAGCAATTCTGGAAAATGAGAAAACTGAGAAATGTCATTGATAAAAGGAAGGTGGCTGCCCTAGAAAAGAGATGTAGTAAAAGACTGCAGTGGCTTCTGTCATTGCAATGGGGTCTGCCTACAAAAAGGGATATTGGGATTCTTCAGTACTGAAGCTAGATCTCAAGTTAAAATAATTTTCCCTACTTCTCCCTACAGTGAATATGAGTGCAACTTTTTTACTGCTTAATGAGAATGTACCTTCATCAATACGAGAGGACCAAGGAAGGAGGGGCTGGGGGGGAGAGAGAGAGAGAAAGAGAGAGAGAAAGGGGAAGAGAGAAAAAAAAATTGTTTTTTTATACAAGACCTTTCCATCAGCAGGAACACCCAACTCTTCCGACAACTGGGGATGAATAATCCACTTATAAGCTTCCTTCAGCTGAACAATGTCATCCTTTGCCAAGGAAAGGCCCAGTTTTCTGAATCACATACATAAAGAAACAGTAACTTGAACAGGAGTCTTTCCAAGGTGGATATATGACACACTATTCTAACACAAACTTCAGTAACTAGTCCCAGGCAAACAAGCAAAGCACAAACAAACAGGACCAAACTACTAAGCATATAGACCACGGCACAAAAGAATGAAAGCCTGTTCTATCATCTCCTGTGATTGTAGTCAATGTTTGTATAAAGTTAATAAACTAGCTGTTTACTACTACAAAACTATAAGGTCAGTCATTGATTGTAGGTAAAAGGCTTCCCAATAAACACTTAAGAGTTTGGCTGGGAGAAGCTAAGGGTGTAGTTTTACAATCAGTGCATGCAACTATAAGACTGTATTGCCTCTTCCTGGTCTTTGGCCATACACTCCTGTCAGCCTTCATATGCTGACACTAGATAGCACAGTAAATCATTCCAGTCCACTGATTCCATTTAAAATAAATCCTAACCTACCAGAAAGCTTATTTTTTTCAGTCAGATCAGTTAGATGATCAGCTCTCTTGCTGGTCACATATGCAATTATGTTAATGCGAGACAGGAGTACCTGCAGAGGGAGGCAGGATACTTCTATAACAGCTAGTTCAGCTTAAGTAAACTGGGAATCCGGATCCCACAAGGCAGCACCCGTGCTACTTGAGAAGCCTCCCATACAGGTTCCAACCAATAATACCTTGGTTAGCCCTTTTTCTATTTGCTAATGTTTCTTTCATCAACAATTTAAAAGTAGGTCATCTCTCTGTTTTATGTGAGAACATGCTTTGCAGAAACTCAGGCTATAGCTCCATGATAGATCCAAAGCTATAAAAGCTTTCTTAGAGTCCACAGAGCAGCTTTGAGACAGACATGCATGTGGCTTTTTTGTTAGAAATATATATTTTTGTATTCTCTTGTTAAGAGAACCATCTAGTTCTTCATTAAAGGAGGCACAAACTCCAATCAGTGCAAATTCATAAAGACAGAAGCCCACACGACAATCTCAGTTGATCCTCTGAGACAGGCACAACTGATTCTCTCAACATTTCGACTCCCATGTCTTTGCCTTTGGAGAGAGAAATGTAGAAGAGCAGAGGACTGTGAAGAGAGCACTAAATGACTTTAATCCACTTGTGACTCATCATCTTTGACTGTGCCTCTGAATGATACTTCCAGCCAACATGGCTTCCACCAAAAATTAATCCAGTATCCTCAACTAACTTTGAGCCCAGGAGTTTTCTTTCGTCTTGCCCAGAGAGACAATTCTCCGTTCATAATAGCTCTACACATTTTCAGTTGGCCAGGAATGGGAGTAGATAAGGAATCAGGCCCTTAAACTGATATCAAAACACTGAGGAATACAAGAAGGGTCAAAATTAACTTGTAAACACTATACTAACATCTTTCTCACTACACCACATTAGTATCTCAGACCTACTGTCCCTGTATTGAGTGGCTTGCCATTTTAAAAATAATTCTAGAAAATGTAACCTGGAGAAAACACAAAACAAGTTTATGCTTGATTACTATTATCCTTATAGAAGCAAAAATTTAATTCTAACTTGTAATGAACTGTAACTATATCTTGTAACAATCTTATGCCCAGTTGTTCATGCATCCAAGTAGCAAAATCAAGAGTTTTTAATCTTACAAAACAACGTAAGAGTTAGATTTTTCTGAACACAAGTTAAGTGGTGATGCTGAATTACCCGGAATAAACATTCTCCTTTAGTTTGAAAAGAAAAATTCTATATTGATGTAAAACACATGAAAAGTTTTACAGTAAAACGAGTCAGTAGTTATTGAAGAAGTGCAAGCTCTTTCAAAGTGCATGCTACCTCCAAATACCTGGAAAAAACACCTGGAAGAGAATGATTCATGTATTCCCTACAGCATATGAAACCATTCTGCTAGCTTACTGTTTACAGCCTTTCTCCTCAGGGAAGCAATAAAAAAGGCATTGCCCTGTGACCAGTTCTGATAGCTGGCATTAAGTGACTTGATAGCTCTGGTCCAGTCACAATTGATGATATAGATTACCACCAATTTATTGGTACAGTGGTTGGTAGCCTTACAAAAGAGAGCAACTGAATGATAGAGGGCCAAAGGAACACTTTCAAAACATCAGTGAAAACTTCTTCTATCAGAGACTAAGACATAGGAATGAAAGAAACTTTCTGTTTACTTTTTGAGGTACTTTTACTTTCTAAGTAACTGCTTTTTAAGAACAAACTTAAAAAGCACAGTTTTAAGAATGAAAGGATAGTCCAGGCGATTCCTTTTCAAGTTTCAGCTTCTGGCTTTATTGCAGCACAAGGCAAATGAGATAGGACACAAGGTGACCCTACCTCAAGTTAAGGACAAACCAGGATACACCCAGCAGTCATTTTATCCTTTTCAAGCACCAAGTGGACAGCAGTATTATAACAAAATTATAAAAATCAAATACTACTCTCAATATCTATGTAGAAAAATAGTGAAGAGGACTTGACAAAGAGATAATAAAAGCTATGGACAATAATAAAACAAATAAAGCAAAACAAATAAAAGGACAGCACATCCCAGTTTTGAATTTCTTAATGATTAGCTTTGAGGGGACAAAATAAGTAACAATCTTCTAAAACTTGTGGAATATGGAGACTTGTTTCATCTCTCCTTGGCCAAGTTTTAGAAGAAGTACCTTTATATCAAAGTACCCATCTCAATATGGAAAATATGGTATTAATTGCTTGGTCATAAATTTCTCCTAACAGACGTGTCTCAAGAGGTCCACTGCAAAAAACAGTTTCTCATTACTGCTATGCTGGAAAAAAGATTATAGTAAGAGCCTCTCTTCTTTCTCTAAATCTGGAGGATTTGGTCATAAGTGGTATGAAGGTTGCCAAAAGAAATTACTCACCCGATTTCCCGTTTTACTAGCAGCCAAGCAGCATGCTATAGATCACCAGCCATGCCCAGGAAGGAGAGAGAAAAAAAATTCAAGTGAAATTCAGGCTCAAAAATACTCCAACTGATTCAGAGACTGCTGACAGAAGAGAAAACTGAAGTTTATAAAGCTCAGGAAAAAAAATACACATATATAAGTATCAGGATTTTAATTTAGCATTTGCTTTAGATGTAGGACAGGTTTGCGCTTTCCTCTGCACACTAACCAGCAAGCCTGTCTAAAGAAGGGTTCTTTCTTTTTCCCGCAAAGTGCTCAAAGAATCTTTTGCTCTGTATGGCCTGTTGCCTATTTTATTGTCTGTTATCCCAACTCTTGCCTGACAGAAATAAAGGTAAGGTCTTTGAGGGACTAGAAAATTGAATCAATTACCACTGCATCAGCTGGAAGCCTTAGTATAACTGTAAAACAAAAGGACAATTTTATGGCAGAAAGTACACTTCTTCGAGTGAGATACTCTGTCCCAGTAAGTGTAACTCTGATTAGATCCTAGGGCAATCCGACATACAAAAACTCTGTTCATCAAAAAGCTGATGGTCAGAAGAAAACGCTTCTAAATAAAAGTTCTTTTTTTCTCCTAACTTAAATTTTCCTGTTTCTTATATACTTCACTGTTTTTCTCCTTTGCTGCTCACTAGATTTTAGCCAACACAGTCCTTCCAAAGCTAGCCTGTCACATCATTTTCTATGTTCTATTTTTTTTTTATAAAAACCGCCCACTTTTACTAACTCCTCCCTCCACTCTCCTATTTGTCACATTTGAAATTTCAACTTTTTGAAATAAAAAGTGCATATGGTATATGAGGTGAAAAAAAAGGCAGAATCTCCTCTCCTTTTTAGGCAACTCTTTCAGCTGAGAAATACTGAAAAATAATTGGAGAATAAACAGGCAAAACTAAAAAGTGATCTGACAACAATACACTTGTACTTGAATACATTGGAAGTTTAACTCCTGAACGTGGGAGATGATTATGACTCTTTTTATCCCACAGGCAAACAACTAAGCTTCGTCAGGTTCCAGACCAAGTATCACCCCATTTAAAAACATTTCTAATAATATACAATATATTTGCATATCTGGCTAAACTAAAAACAAATTAGTATTATTGTATACTAATGAGCATTCACTCTGCTATTGCACAGATCTGGAAAGTGACTGAAAAGATACTAAGAAGGCCAAGATCTCCAAAACAAACGGTTCATCTTTCTAAGATATGATTTGGCCAAGGCATCACCAATTTATCACAAATCCTGTCTTGCTTTTAAAAAAAGATCAGGCTGCATTAAACACACTTTGAATCTTGCTATTAACACTATAACAAGGGAAAAAAAAAAGGCTTTTACAGCCTAAGTCAAGCGCAACTAGCGGTTATGTACTGTATAAAGAAATGAAAAAGCATATCTAAATGGATGATCACATATATGGAAATTGATTTGGCATACAAATTAAAAAAAGAAGAAATCAAAACCAAAACATGAAATAAAAGCCATTCTTGGTTTGACGGTAATCAAGATCTCCCTGAGAAGTGTTCCCTCATTTAAATCACATCACTTAGCTTGGGAGACATAAGCTGAGGAATAGTATTAGAAATCAGAGACAGCTTTTGATAAAAACTCTGAAGTTCACTAACAATTATTTATCAGATAGCATATCTACACACTGCTGGAAGACCTGATCTGAGAATGATGAGCAGATTTCACCCCAAGTTCTTTTTCATTTCCCAATTGCCCCACTGTTGCCTTCTGCAGACCTACTGTGGATACCCTCTTCTGCAGCTCCAGATACACTCCTTTGTATAGAGCAACCAAGAAGGAGCATTTGCTGGAAGTGAATGGTAGGATAATTCAGTTGCATGGAATCTCAGGAGGTCTCTATCCAAACTCCTGCTCAAAGCAGGGTCAGCTATAAGATCAGGCAAGTCCACTCAGGACTATAGCCAGACAGGTCTTGAAAACCTCCAAAAACAGAGACTCCAATAATGCACAACCTCTCTGGACAATGTGTTGTAAAGTTTGACTGCACTCAATCCATGCAAAAATCTCCTTAAATTCTACTCATCTCATCTGGAAGCTTTATATCTGGAAAGCAACAAAACGTAGCAGGCCCCTGGAATAAGTGACACTGACGAAGAAAGACCCTATATCATCCCTTAAGTGTCCCAGCCAAGGAACAGAACACAACAATATTGCCACTGACTCTAACAATAGTTAGAAGCAGAACTAGAACTACCAGGGGTGTGAAGGTACAACAGAAAAAATACAAAAGCAAGTGCAAGGGACTGTCATCAAATCAACACAATCCTACACAGCTTAAAATGAAAAAGTATCAGATACTGAAGAGTTCCAAAAAAAACAATGCTGTCTGTGGTTAAAGATTCCAAAAACATATCTTTTACCAGCTTCGTTCTGGGAAAGTAAACATTTTTAGAGGTGCACCCCTTCGCAGTCTCACTCACTCCTCTTCATACTGACACCCTGATCCTACAAAATGATGGAATATTTCACTGTAGTAATCTGTTTAGTGCTAAAGCCTAAAGGCTTTATTTTTTTCCTCCACATGCTCTGAGCGTGAATCCCATTTTCCATACCACAATGAAAACATAATTTACAGATCTACACTTGCACTACAGTGCAAGTGCCCTATGGTTAACCATAATTTTAATTTTGACCTCAACAGATCTTTGCCTTTAATTACAAGATAACACAGTGACGGGGTGGGAGGGGGAACACTTTTATGAACACTAATTTATATGCTTAGATTTCTGTGAAGAGAGATGCTTGACATAGATACTCAGAAGAGCTGCACAATGTTTCAATTTCAACAAAATGCCTATCAGTTCAAAGGTAATTAATAAGGGTGGAACTACCCCCAAAAACTTCTATAACTAGTTTTCAAGAAACGTATAGATGAGGAGCTTAGGAACATGGTTTAACAGGAATGAACGGTGTTGAAGGGATTACGGTTAGACTCGATGATATCGAAGGTCTTTTCCAACCATAACAATTCTATGATTCTATGAACAACAATAAAAAAATCTGTTTTTTCCTCTAACATTGACCAAAAAAAAAGTCTGGAGGTCCAGTCTCACTCATAGAAGCTGAATTCCAAACCAAAGTTACTTAGCTTGCTTACATGCCTACAGTGAGAAACCCAAATTAGTAGTTTGTCACCTGTGGACAGCAGTAAGGAGTCAGAGAGAAGCAACTCCATAAATCTCTCATGCAGTTATCCACACACTTGCAGTGCCCAAAAGAGTTCATAACTCAAAAGTAGTAAACATCACTGATCTACATTCTTCAGCAGTTTAAATTCTTTCTTTATCTTTCTTTCTTCATATATAGTGCTTTAAGGAACAAACAAATCAAAATATCCCAGTCAAAAGAGTAAATATAGTTGTACTATTAAGTACTGCTTTGGTGTGAACATGATTCATTATACTATACATGTAGCAAATGTGAGCAAGACTGCTTCGCAAAACACTATGAAGCATATTGCAATCTTTGAATATTACGTAGATGAAATCATAAATAAAAATAGCTTCTAATCACAATGCTTGGAGCACACATCTTAACTAGAGAATACAGCAACCACAGAACAAGGTCTAGAGCTCTTCAACTGAGAAATGTTGATTCAAACAGTCTCATATTTCATGATTTAAAGTACCTGCAGGTTTAGTACTCAGTAAGGTGGCTAATCTCACCCTTTGTACCCATATTATGAGGGGCACAACTACAAACTAGTGAAATCTTCTGCCCGTAAGTATGATAAAATGAGATCCTGTATCAAATTTCATCTTCTTTTCCCCTGACTTAAGTCAGTGAAAAAAAGTGAAAGAGAATTAAAGAAATTTCCTTCCTCTTTCAATTCAGAGGAAAGAATAGATTAAGGTACTGTGAACACAGAAGCCAAAAGATCCCAAATTCCAAATCCTATTCAACCAAGTCCCCTGCCTTGCTTTCTCCCAGCTGTATGCAAAGCAGGGGACCAGATCTCTCTATTTCATAATTACTTTATGTTTGTGAAGTGCTTTGAAAATGAAGAATGCTCATTACAGAACTCAAGCCTGCAGGGCAATGCTTAACAGCAAATAGATTTCTGAAATACACAAGCTCAGGCACTATACTGATTACACACTGCAGGATACTATACTCTAATGCTATCTGAGGGATCACAGCGGCAACAGTTGAAATACCATGTGCAATTCCAGCCACTGCATTTGTTCACTGTATTAGAAAGAGCTTGAGATGGGGAATTCCATGATGAGGTATACACAGTCCTATAGGGAGTAATGACTACAGATGCTATTTGCATCAATGTCCTTGTAGCGAGTACCAGGATGATGGATAACAACTGAGACTACAGACACAGCGAACAGTCACCTTCTTGAAGGGCATGACTCACTCATGACTCTGACATAAACTGACATAAACTCTGTATTTATTTATTTTAATCAGATATCCTATCTGCAGAAAGAGGTAATAGATTCTTTGCATTACAGATAAAATTTACATTTGGATAGTATTTGTATGTCACACTCTCGTTCAGGCCCTGTCCTTAAGCTTGGGTGACAATTGTCATGATTAAATTAGTTGAGGGTAATTTTAAAAGACAAATTCTGCTTTTTTTTAAAAGGAAGTCAGAGAAAATCTGTGTGTCATACGAAAGGTCAATGGAAGGGAGGTTGTCTTTGGGGGTATCTTTTTATGAAAAAAATGACGTTTGTTCTTGTACAGTGCAGTTCAAAAGAATTAAAAGAAGAACTTCGCAAAAGTTCTAAAGTTCTGTTTTTCAGCACAAAGCATCTTGGGATATGGCCTTATTGTTTCACTTGCTGCTCTTCTGTAACTGTAAAACAGGAACTTTTTCTACAGATTATTTTTAGAAATAATAAATGGATAGATGGTAAATAAAAATTCACAACTTTGAAGAGGTTCTTTCTTGCCTCCCCCTATTTTCACCCCTTCAACTAGAGCAGAGCTAGACAAACAGCTGCTTTAGCATCTGGCAAGTATAGAATACAGGGATTGCAGGAGCCTCCTAATGCAGCCCTGCTCCCAAGTAAACTGAAACTCAGGACAGCAGATTTGGTTTTGGAGGTTTTTACTCCATCATCCCACCCCACTTACTCATTCCTGGACCCAAACCGGAGTTTTTTTTTTTCCCCTGTTTCTGCAGCATACTCAAGTACTGTTTGCTTGCTTGAACATAATGGCAAGAAACTTCGAAGGGAGTGGATGTAAAGTACTATAAAGGTAAAAGTGCGATAACAGCAGCATCTCACTCCTTTTATCAAACTGATAATTTACTGCACTTAGAAGACAAAGTTATTATAAATGTACAGTTTTCACCAACTATCTTTGCCAGGTGATTTTTCCCAGTTCACATAGTTTCAGTGCATCAAGTACTAGGCAACATGCAACAATTCAATCAGCAAGAGGAACTCTTTGAAGCAAACTATTATCTTCAGCCTCTGTTTGCAGCCAAGATTGCCTCAAAAACAGGCAGAAACACTTTTTCTACTTGCTCAGACTACTATGAGAACGTGACAGAGCTCAAACGGCAATGCAATAACACCCTCTACTGAGACATTATGGCAATAGACCAACTGGGAGGGTGTGAAAGACCAGTAGCACTAAATTCTTCTTTCTTCACATATAATTATACAGCCAAACTATGAATAAGAAAAATAGATTATTTTTAAGTCAGATAAATTGTAGCCAGGTTAAAGGTGGATGAAAAAAAAAAGTACTAACAACTTGAAGGCATGGAAACTACAGTTTGGATTCACACATCCCTTTGTTTTCTGCTGACTGAGGATACAACAATGAACACAGTTAGAAGGTCCCAGGAATGATCAGTCAAAGTAAACCGGAAACTGAAAAGTACTGATCTATAGTACCATGAAAATAATAAGGCTTTCTTTTTTTTTTTAAAAAAAAAAAAAACATGTAGGCTGGCACTTCAAAAGTTAACTATGGACATAAAGTTGGGGTAATTTGACCTATGTTCAGAGAAGTTGAAGAGCATCATGGACATGAACGCATGCACTCATATACCTGGCTAGCCTGAAAGTGCTTTTTGACAAATCTCTCTTTTTTGGGGTGATTATAAAAATCAAATGGGAGTAAAAAGACTTAATTCAGTCAGAAAGCACAAAGCAATTTGTTCTGGTATTCTTTGGCTACACGTAATGGCAGCTGAAGTGAGCACACTAAGTATACTTAATTTAGGATGGAAAGTTAAGAGTCTTAGGTTAAGAAGGCTTAGAGTAAAATATACATTAGCACAAGATAGTTACTGCACTGATATTTGCCTGAGATACCAGAACTAACACTGCTATTCAAGTCTGAAAGCGTAGTAGGTTATTTAATAATCAAACTATGTGGGATAAGAACAGGCCTCATCTCAGATTTATGTATAAATCCAGGATGACCTACACTTCATTTTGCCACATTCACTGAAGCTTCTACTACATCTTACCACAGGAGGCATCTATCTGGAAGATTTGCATGCTGCTCTTTACAATAGTATTTTTGCATCACTTCATGTCACAAAGCAGGTAAACATTGTAAAACACTGCACAACTAAGTAAAAACAACAGTTGCTTTACTGATCATGCTAAACTATACTTAGGATACTTATTCAATTTTCCAAAAATTATCAATTATATACCTGTCCATGTTACTGCTGTCTTCTATAGTTAAATAACTGAAATGTAAATAATTTAAGTTTGATAAAAATTGCCATCAAAATGAATACTTTTACAATTACATTCATTTACATTTTCAACAATGCCCAAGACAGGTGACTCTTAAAAATACATATTTTTACATCATTTAAAATGCTGCAGAGATAAAGAGTTCATCTTCAAATTCCTTCATTTGCATTCTGCACTACCAATTATTGTTTATTTCAGGAAAGGCACCAGCTGTGCAGTTCCTTCTCCAAGAAGATCCACAAAGCAGAGCTGCAATCTGTACCAAAGGGAGCAAGACACTAAAGGTTTAAAGAAACTCCTTTCAGTTTTTCTGATGTACTCCTAGGCTAACTGACATTTGAAGCGACTCAGACACTTTATTAATTAAAATAATGCTCAGCAAAAAGAAAGAGAACAGACTTCACTTTTAGCATGTGTTTTCTTTTAAAACAATAGCAATTAAAATCAAACCACCTTCAGCTTGCATGTTCCCAAGAAACTTTCTTTACTATGTATTTCAGTAACCAAGAAATATCTATAAACACTTACCTCTCTAACTGACAGCTGTGGGGGCAGGGATACGGAAAATACAAAACTAGCAAACTGGAAGTCAGCAGATTTAACCTTTTGGCACACCTGCAAGAGAATTTTAATATTAAACTCCAGCAATGCAACTCAGTTGATAATCTAGTGTAATCACTGTAAATCCATATTAATACACTTTCAGATGCCAAATATGCAAAATGGTAATCTCTAGTGACTTACTGAAACACAAGTTTTGTTTGGCTTTTAATAATATACTAATAAATGGTATCCTTATTGCTGCAGCATTATGAAATATCTAACTCCGTATCTTAAGCTTAAAATCAATTGCATACATAATTTTTGGTACAAGAAACAAGTGCAATGACCAAAGGCCAGAATGGTTGACTCAGCATATTTTTCTTCATGTCACTGATACAACTCTACAACAATAAAAATGTGTAAGGTCCTGGGACAAGACAGGAACAAACAGGTATCCACAGTTTTAATTCTATTGCTTTTCAAAGTAAGAATTGAATGTAGTATCTCATCCTTTAGTTTACAACAGAATGCCTATGTTTTTCCAGGATTAGTATGCAATTGCTACATATATAGATCAGAACATAGCCTAGATTTCTAATGTGCTTTGATATAAAAACCAAAAATGCCACTGGAAATAAAGCAAAAAGCTAAACACTCCCAAAACATTTTAAAGCAGGCTACTAAGAGCTAATGGTTAGATGTCTCACCAAAAAAAAAAAGCTTAAACATGCATGAAGAAAATGTCCAAAATGTCAATGATTATCAATAAAAAAGACTGGTTCTGAGCTTTCAAGATGAAAACAACATCTCAGATAAGGAAATTTCCTTGTTAGAGAATCAGGTTTTGTTAGAGAATCAGGCTTTGTGGGGCCTTAACAAATGCTGTCAGATTTTACATCAAAAGTGTGAATCTGAAACAAGTCTTAAAAATAGGATCTATCAAAATATATACACTTTGCCAAAAGAAACCAAAAGGAAACTTTTAAACTGAAAAAATCCCCTGCAACAATTGAAACTACATACTATTCTTTCTATCATTGCTATTTAGTCTTATTTTTTGATATATTCATGCCATTAAGCCAAACACTTTTAAATCTGGTTTACTCTCAACTTATTTGGTAAACACTTAATCACCTCAACTGCAGTGGGATTTTCCTGCTGGTATTTCAGCTTGTTATGTACACAACTGTTCTCCTCAGACATGATGTCTGCAATAGTCATTATGCCCATATTCTCCCCTAATACATACTTCCTCCAGCATCTATAATCTGTTATTCCATCAGAATATTTTATTCTTCTGTGACTTTCTAAGTATTAGTATACGGTAAAGACAGAGTTATAGCACATTAACAGCACATTGCTAAGCTAAACAGCACAGCCTCACTACTTTCCCATCATGGGGAAAAGTGAAGAGAGGTCATTATTTACAATGAGAGAGTTGTACTCGAAGCAGCTGACCCAGTATTGTCTCCTAAACTCATCTAACCAAGTATCTACAAGTCCTTTGCTTTGGAAAATATGTTCCAATCAGTCACTCCATTGCACCTTCCTTCTCTTCTCTTTTCTTCTTCCCCCTCCTTTTTTTTTTTTAAAAGCTACATTATGACAGGCCTGAGTAAAATACAGTCACACAGACATGTATTTTATTTCCCAAGTGCACTGGAGGGGGCAAGCACCGTGTCAGGTAGCAGTGTGTAGTTGAATAGCGCCACCTACACTTCAAACATTCAACCTGAGTAAATGTTTCAGCTTGTTTTCCCGTATCTTGCTCGTTTAGTTGTATGGGGTTGTAATCACCAGACCTACACTTCAGGCTCAAGCACATATCAGTTCCCAGAAAAGCAAACACACAAATCAAGAACCAGATATTTACCTTTTTAACAAAGGCCACCTCGCAGAACTCCTGAAGAATCCCCAAACACACATTGCAAACCTTTACAGCTGAGCTCTCCAAAGCAGTATTATCTTCATTAACCAAAGGAATCTGCTTTAGCACTCCATTCTGGTTCAGATCATCAGGCCCCTCTTCTATGTTTTCAAGCCTGATTCTCTTACAAGGTGGATCAGCTACTTCAAAACAGATTGTATCATATTTTTCTGGATTTTTTTTCAGAAATTCCTTCAACTCCTTCATCAAATCCTAGCATAAAAGACAAATATCACTACTGTTGATTTTTCCTCTTCAGTGCTGTAACAAGCTTGTAACACATTCTAAAAGGCAGTGTTAACCTCTCTGGTACAGCCTTAGTGTAATTAAAAACTTGCAATTTATACCAAAGAACATCCATACAATCTAAAAGCACGAAGTTGTACTTCTGCTAAAACGTTACCCAGAGAAATTTACATTTGCTGAACAGACCTCTTCATATCATCCAACAAGACTAGAAGTATCTAATATTTCTCACCTACAGAAATGCATTTATCTTTGGCCCCATCTGTAATCAATAAGAACTAAATGAAAATTAAAGGGTGTGCTGGTGAGGACAGGGAAGAATTACCAGCACATCTCTGAATTTTAGGAACTATGTTAAAGTTAAAATGTAGTTCAGAAAGAAAGATTGATTAAAATATCTTCAGTAACAAGCAGTTACTGTGTTGTTGCAAACCACAGGAAAAATGGGTAAAGCCACAAAATAATAACAAATGGCATACAAGTCTGAAATGATTGACAGAAAATAGAAAAGCATAAGGAAGAAAGCTATGAAAGATGAATTCCAGAGTCTGAACTTGAACAACAGTAGATCAAGACAAATGAAAGCGTAACGACAAGATGTATATGCATTAGACTAGGTTTAACATTAAACAAACAGAGATTTATTTATCTCATTAAACAATGAGGTCACAGGGTGGGGCAGGGAGAACATAGAGGAGGAATAGATAGAAAAAAAACAAAAGGAGGAACATCAGGTAGAACAAGGGCAAGAATGACAGTGCACACTTAGGAAAATGTTGCTAATGCTGAATTCCAGCAGTAAGTTTACTTAAAAAGGATGCGAAATAACACTCTATTTTCAGTTATTAAAAAATGAAACTTGCACTTAGCCTGTGCTCAGCAATACTTAATTATAGCACTCTAATCAGTTCTACTGAAAAGGGCAATATGAGATTAATTTTTTTGTGCACATATGGTTCCTCCTCTGCTTCACCTGCACTGACCCAATACTCCTTTGCTTCTTATTATACTAAAGGGAAAAGAACAGAGAAAACTGTCAAAGCTGCTCTGGCTCCAAAGTGATGGAGTCATACTGTGAAGCAGCTAAAATGCCCTGGTTTCTGGTATTTTCAGGAAATACTTAGCAACTTTGACAGCCAAACTTAACATTTATCCTACAACAATTGTTAGATTCTACCATTCCTGTAATTACTCAATAAAATTGCACTATGTAAGCAGCAGTCATTTTTCGTGACTCATTTTGCAAAGGATTATTCTGTCAGGCAAAGAGCCCAGTAATACAATGTCCTTCTAAACTAAGTGCAAAGAACACTGCATTCATGTTCACATAGGTTAATTAGGAATACAAAGGAGAAACCTTGTATGGACGTTTATAAGGTGCCTGTGATCCCACGCAGCAGAACCTAAATATACATCGTGGACAAGTACTCATGCTCAGTAACAGCTGAACAATAGGTCTGTCCTTTTCTGTTAGCGAAAACATGCTGGACAATTCTAAGAAAAAAGAAAAAAGCAAGCTTAGAATACATATAATTAGAAAAAAAAAAAAAAAAAAGGACTCAACTGAGCAGCACTTAGATTTTTCTTCTCTTTTTGTCCTCTGGAAAAAGTCTGGGACACATATCTGTCTTAAACCAAAGACACAATTAATTGGGAGGACCATGCCCAAAAGATACTAACTCCTGTGAGGTACTCACTCTTACTAGGTATCGGTGAAACATGACAGAGCATGTAAGAATAACCAGAGTTGTTCAGAAGTACTCAGTCTACTGTCTTCAACAGTGAGCAGAATTAAATGCCACAGGAGAATGAAAAGCAGAGCAAGTAGGTACTGCACCTCTGTCAAGTCCAGTCAGCTTGAAATGTTTTGCTTCTGCAACATCCTTTGACAAGAAATTCCACAGGCTTACTACCTACTGAAGGAAAAAATCACTTGTTTTTTTCTAGGTTTAGTTTCTCCGAGCAACATCTGATATCTCCTAGTTCTTGTATACCACGAGATGGTAAGGAGGACATGTATCCCTGCCTTCCCCATGCCACTCACACTCTGGTGTCCTCCAGTGTCTTGTATCACCAAGGTTGTTATTAAGATTTCAGTCCTTCCCAAACCTTTCTCAGCACAGGCAACCTAACTTAATTCACTTTCTCCTGAACATGGATTATTCCAGACACAATGTAAGGACTACTAGAACACTTTAAGCTAGTACTATTTTTTTCAACATTCATTTTTTTTTTTTACTTAATCCACACTTGAATCACTTTGTCACAAAGATGTTTCTAGCTACAACCACTTCAACCAAGGTATATTAAAAATAAATGGGGGGGGGGGGCTAAGGCCGCGTGTGGAACGCACGAGCGGACTTTTTTTGAAGCCTTTTCCCCGCAGCGCGCAACCGCCACCACCCCCACGCATGCAACTGCCCGGATTTCACGCGTTTTCTGCGGCCGCGGGCTAAGAGCCACAACGGAACAAGCGTCGCCTCGCCCCCTCACCAGCACTTCAAGTCTCGCTCGCCTCCCCCGGCCCCCGCACGCTGCGACTGTTAGGACCGTTAGAACCGTTAGAGGAGCCGCGCGCGCCGGGTGACGCGTCACGGAGGCCAGGCCGCTCCGGGACCCCCGCACGGCGGAGGGGCGCTCACCTCGCGGCGCAGCCGGCGCAGGCATAGGTAGCCGCTAAGCCAAGGACATCGAGCTGCGCTCGGCAGCGGGTGCTCTTTGCCCCGCCTGGAGGCCGGGCGGTGGATGGTTCGGCGCTCGCACTCGGCGCCTGCCGAGCGGGAGGGCCGCGCCGGGGCGGAGCGGGGCCCGCAGCGCGG
>VZSV01000071.1:674735-697765 GCA_013398735.1 Nothocercus julius
GCCCCGCCGCCCGGCTCCTGGGAGCGCTGCCGGGATGCGGGTCCCTTTCTCCCGCTGTCCCCCGGCAGCGCTAGCAGCTCCGGGAAGCCCACGGGGACCGATCTGCCGGGAGCGTTGGCGGCTCGCCGAGCTTCCCTGCGGTCATAGGGACCAGGGGTGCGGCTCCCACTTGGGGGTGTTTGATGAGGAGGGAGGGTGGCTTCGCTTGCACCGTCTTGCCTAAAAAAA
Source organism: Nothocercus julius (assembly GCA_013398735.1). Taxonomy (NCBI): domain Eukaryota; kingdom Metazoa; phylum Chordata; class Aves; order Tinamiformes; family Tinamidae; genus Nothocercus; species Nothocercus julius. The sequence continues at coordinate 674,964 of VZSV01000071.1, forward strand.
ATAAATTAAAAATACGTTTGTCTGGATATTTTAAATTATTAAAATATATCTTACTTCGATGTTATTTTAGCTAGTATGCAAGCGAAATACGGTTGAAGTTTCTATTTCCCCCAGCGTGCTCTCCATTCTGCACCATCACTGCACTGCACTCGAGGCTGCTGCATGAAGCATCGTGCAGCTCCCGGCGTCTCTCCTTCCCGTAGGTCCTCCAGGTGCCCGGGGATAGCGGATCCCAGGGTTACATCGTGTCTGGTATTATTAACTGTACCACTCCTAAACGAGCCACTTCTTCCAGAGCGTAAAGCAACCTCCTGCATAGCCATCAGCACCTTACTTAAGTCATCATTACTTGTGAAATGGTTTTAAAGCGATGGGAATGTTTTGTGCTACCTAATAGTTTTTACTGATACTTGAAATCCTAAACTAAGGAGTAATTTATCTCTTTGCACTGTGTGTATATAATTGGTTGATCAAAATGAACCAATTCTGAAATGTTTTTCCCAGTTTCCTTGGTTTGAGGAAAAGGTCAAGTTGAGTTTTTGTTAGAGAAGCAAACCGGAGAGAATCTGATGTTGTTATTACCTCTTGAGCATTTGGATTTATTGTAGACCTTAAATTGCAATTCTCATAGTGTGAGCATTCTCCTTGGAGAATTTTCTGTGTTTTCAACACTATTTCTTACAGCCTTCCCCAAAGGAGAAAGAACCAATGCTAAACATCAGATCTAAAGATATAAAAGGGGAATTCTGTGGTATTTCCAGAATAGAAGCAAATAAAAAGGTTTAAATCTATAGCAGAGAGTCTTTGTAGTAGTGATTCTTTAAGTAACTGTAGTTTAATGTACAGAATAAGTAAATAAAGAAATACTTGAGTGGCAGAGGCTTTATTTTCCCTGAAAGTGTCATTACTTGTAGAATACCTGTCATCTTTGTATGGTTGGCTTGCTTCATAGTCCACGCTGTTGAGGTATGCATAAATTTGTTACCAGTAAAGTGATAAAAACCTTTTTTTTTTTTCCCCATAGAACTGTAAACTTAGCTATTGCAAAATAATTTTTTTTCCCCTTGGATTACACACTGTGATCATGTCATAGAACTATGCTTTAAGATGGGGATTTATAAAGTGACACCGTTTTATATCTTAAGCTCAAAGGGCAGTAATACATGATCATTTGCTCATCTCATTCAAGCATGTTTAAGCTTGTTAAGAGCGTATGAGATACCATGAGTAGTGGTTTTCCTATCTCCAAACCACTCAGCTTTGCCACTGGCGCTGACCTATTCTGGCCCCATCATCCCTCTTCATAACAGATGTGGTAGATACCCAATGGCTTCACCTATTGATACTGACTTCTGTCTGTGCCCTGATAGAGAGAAGTTTCCACCATAGAATTACCACAGGCGTGCACTAGGCAGGGCTCTCAAAATAAGCCCTAATGCCTCAATAAATGGAGGGACTGATGTACTTTTACCTCAGAGTGACATTTTTTTGGTTGTAAAATTTGGGACCTCACGTTGGCTGTGAAGTATCTCTAACTTCCAAGCCGGACGTTTGATGCCCCTTGCAATTCATTTAATTTCATTTAGATAGAGTTGCTGAAGTGCCGTGACTTTTATTCTTTGACTTGTCTTCCCAAAATGAATTTCCTAAGGAAAAAAAAAAAAAAAATCCAAACCCAGTTAGATGAAAATAAGGTTTTATATATTCTTGGGAGATTTAAAGGATGCACTATTTTTTGCTTAGGAAATTCATTTTCTCCTGATAGTTTCATTCAGCTGCTCTCTGAGAGCATAAGTTACTTGTTATTGTGACTTATGTTTCTATAAATAAAAATAAATAACCAAGGAAAGGTAGAATAACTTTTGTAACCTGAAAAAAAAAAAAAAAATAGTGCTATGTTATATACTTTAAGAGTCTTGTCTTTTAGCTGCACGAAAAGAGGGTGAAGCAAAAGAAGAAGCTACATATCATATGCTTTTAGTAACTAGTGGTCAGTTAAATCTGGTAATATCTAAGTATTTCCCTGAAATTCTCTATAATCCTTGTTTTATACATTAAATGTCAAAAATTTACATGCTGGTCTTCGGGTCTCATTATTTATGTGGTCTGTTTAAGCTACTTCGAGAAAGATCCCGAGTGCTTTCCACATACAATCCTTACTAAGATGTTGCTTACGCATTAGTTGTGTCTAAAATCTAGCTGAATGCCAGCACTTTTCTACCAGCATACGCTAAGCAAATACTTTGGACCTGTTCAGGTTTTTGCTGGAGTGGGTTGTTACTGCATGGTCTTTTATGCAAAATTTTCATGATTTTTTTCTGCATTGTTAATGAATCTCATCAGCATGCCTGAAAGATACTGCTGCTAGTTGAATCCTCTGCCTTTGATTCAGGTTTTATCTAGTAGTCTTACCTATTGTTGTACTCTTCAAAGAGGTGATCAGCTTCTCCTCTAAACTTGTGGAGCTGGAATTAATGGTTCCTGTGATGGCAGCCCTTTTTTTGCTGTTGTTTTGGGTTTTGTTTTCTCTTGGTTGTCTTGCATTTACCAGCCCTTTGATTCAGACTTTAGGGAAAGGAAGACTGGCACCCATGCTTTGTTTTCTCATTCAGGAATAGTTTTTCTTCTAGATCTTGGTAAGTCAAACTGCATTCACTGTGCAAGAAAACTCAGAGAAATATTAGTACTTGCTGATCTTGAAGGGCTTTTCTGGCATGTCCTGTACATCTGACTTCTCTGCCCTTCCTCCCTTTCCCCTTCTTTCCCCTCCCTGCCCCCCTCCACAAAAAAAAAAGAAAAAAGTAAAATCTGAGAATGTTGCAGAAGTGTCAGATGTAAACCTTAAAGCATTGGCTGTAGTGCTGCAGTAAGTATTTCCCATAGTATCTTACGGAGTGCTACAATTAACATATATTAAGCTTTGACACATTTTGCAGTTAACCTGAAATCTAAGCATTATTTAATTGTATAAGTGTCTAATAGATTTTTATTTTCTAGGCCATAGTAACCAAAGATGAGTCGTGGATTTTCAGAAAACAATAACTTTCCATATGACAACAACCAAATGGTTTTGGATATGATCCTGTGTTCCCTAATTGGTGTTCCTCAGCCTATCAACTGGGACAGTGTGGCAAGGCTAGTTCCAGGATTTACATCCAAGGAGGTGAATTTGCTTTTAAAAATAAAAATAAAAAAAAAAAATGAGTTGAAGTAGAGGTGAAGTAGAACAAGAGAAGATCGTTTATATTCACTTAAATGCTTTTGAGCTAAGAAAGAAAATGGCTTTTGTCCTTGTCATTCAATGACGCTCAAGCTCACTGTCTGTATTTTCTTGTAAAGTTAATCAAATGTGTCACCACACGCTTGTAGCATTGCTAGGGGCCTTGACTGTGACCTTGTGTTTAGAACAGAAGCTCCTGCTCCCAAACAGTCACTTATGTGGAATGTTACTGTCTTGCAAGTTGGAGAAAAAGTGCTTGGCAAAGAGTTTAATATTTTTTTTGGGGGGGAGGGGGACACTGCTATTCAACTGCTCATTTGGATGGCGTACAGTGCGACCTTGAGCAAATAAAATACTATGAAAGTCTTAGTCAGCTTTTTCCTTGTATAAAGTCAGTATTGTTGATTAATACCTACCTACTGATTACTTTAAGAAAATTTGTTATTTTAAAATACAACATGTGGAATCCCTGTTTAAGGCAGTTAAGTGAGACCTTTGTGTTCATATAACTATTGAGTTTTATAAACTGGCAAAATTTGGGACACTGAGTTGATATCGAAAGGATTTCACTCTGTGTGCCACTACCAAAAGGGAAGGTGGCACACAGTAATATGCCAGTTAACCAAATCTAAATGAGTAATAGTAAGATATAACAGCTTGTATAGAGCCAGAAAGCTGTATCACAGGAGGTTTACACCTGGCATTTGGTAGATTTGCTTGTATGTGTAAATTATTGTCTTTGTGTAGGTACAAATTGACAAAATGCAAGTAATTCTTGGTTCATCTAAATAAGTCATCTAAATAAGTAATGGAAAAGTAATAGAACTGCATTGGAAATCTCCATTCCCTTTTCTCGAGTGGAAACTGTAAAGTAGAAGAAATAATAATTATGAGACTTCTATTATTTGACAATGTTAATGGTAAAGCAACTAGTCAAAAAAAAATCTGTGTATATGCATATATATAGAGAGAGAGAGGGAGAGAGATAAATAGATAGATAGATATTGAAACTGTCCTCAAAACTGACCCTTTGGAAGATCAGACCTAGAATAAAGATTGAAACAGGTTAATCTTACCTGTTTTTCCTGAGTATTTAATCATGACAAATCTTATTTAATTTACTGTATGTTTATGCGCTTTCCTGGTGCCCCTAATTATATAAGAAGCCTTGTAAGTTTAACACCAGTATGATGAAAGTGTTTATTTGCAAAAGATAGTATGCTGAAATATATCTGCATCAAATATGAGTTATTTAAAATGTACTGAAAGCTACTTCTTCATTGTCCTATTGCTTAATCTTGTGACAGTGTGCAAAAAGATTTGATGAACTAAAAAGCAGTGGAAGTTCACCTGTTGACAACCAATATAATCCCCTAATGGCTGTTGGTGGGAGTCCTGTGGAAACCTTAGCTACGTACATCAAATCCTCATTGCTTGATATGCAGACAGAGTTTCAGGAGCCTTCCAGTGGGCAGAATTCCATTACTACAACTGGTATGTTTTCAATAATTCTGGAATTATTGACTTTGTTTTTAATCAATATGTCTTGAGTGGTAACTTGGCCGAGGAATGATACTTGTTCATCTTTGAAAAGGAAAAGTAAAGTATATGTATCATGCACTTAAGAAGCCACTTTCGGTTCATATAGATCAAGAGTCAATGTTCGGGTTTATTAATAGTTTGTTGTTCCAGAAAGCATGATATGCTGAAATTTGCACTAAATTCTTCTGTTTGAGAGACATGGGGATTTTTCTTCTGTTTTGTATCCCTAGTGTTGTACTGTCTTAACCTCCAGTGCTTACAGTCATGTCAAGCTGTGTTATTAACATAGATAAAAAATTTTGTGTAGAAAGCTGAGACGGGGATTCCTTGAGGTCAGACTCCGCTTTCTCAACAAAAGACCCTGCAGTTGCCTCAATGGCAAGATGACTACCTGGGAATTTGAGCATAAACTACTTGCTTCTTGATGCAAAATACTCCTGCGTTGGTATACAATGAGTCTAGGTCAACTATGTGACCTGGTGATACTTTGGTAGAAGAGAACTAGTCCTATCTATTTGTGCTGTAAGTGCAAAATAAAAATATTAGTAACACCACCTTAAGGACCTCTCCTGTAAGAAGCTTTATTTGAACAGTAATGTAATAGGTATTCTCTGGCTTTCTTTCTAAATAAAGGTATCTTCTGCACATTGGGAAACTTGCCAGTTGTGTTGCATGAGAAGTTTGCTTCATTGCAGTAATGAGTAAATGACTATTAAGTACCATCAGCTTTCAATTATGTCTTATATACATTAAATTGAATAAATCATTAACTTCTTGCACTCACGGGTGGCTACTTAGAAGATTAATAGCTTCCCAGTAGGCAGGTAACAAGCTAATTCTGCCTATAGAACTTTTTAGATAATTATGTCCCTTTTAATTTGCTTGTATTGCATATTGTCAGTGTTACTTCCCTTTCTTCCATAAAGAGCTTCACTGTGTCCAAAATAAATTTCTTAATATTCACAATATTAAGAACTTGCAACTTTTCAGTGTCTTTTTTCCCACAGGCCTTTATTTAAAATATTCATGTTGCATTTGCATTAAAAATCCAGGACCCGCACCTTGACTGTCTTTCTACCAGTATGGGTGATCTGTCTGCAGTGGAATGACTACCTGGACAGCTGTGGCTGACCTAGCTTCTTTCAATAAATTTTCCCCTAATATTAGCTGTCTTTTTTGGTTATGGCCTTACTAAGGCCTACCTGTGCATGGCTATCACTTATGTCTTTAGAGAAAGTTTTGTTTCTTCTACCACTAGTGTGTTAACATCACTGTCTGGAAAGGTGCAGCTGTATAATATTGGGACTAAAAGAATCTGACCGTCTGCTTTTTTTTTTTGATTTTTTTTTTTATGTAATTTGCTGCTTTAAGCCATATGTTTGAAAAATTTAGGAAAAGTACATCTGTAGAGACTTCTCTCCTTCAGATTGTAAGCAGCTAGCTTCCACAGCTAACAACTTAGGAATCAGAGCAATTAAATTCTGGTGGCAAAGCTTACTGAAACAGAAGTCTTCATGTGATTGGAAGTCTTAAGACCAATATCCCAGAGATAGAAGAAAAAGGGAGTTAAATGAATGGGTTGTATTCCCAGAGGAAAACACCAAAGACTCTGCATAAATCTCTTGGCTCTGGAAATGGAACTGATACAGGTTTGCAGCCAAGTGTCCTGGCAGACCAGCAATGCTGATGATGTGAGTTTCCAGTACACAACATGGAATGCCTAGTAGCTCTTAATTGTAGCACAAATTTTGCTGATAGTCAGGTAATGTTGCCCCAGTGTGACAGCTGTGCTTCAGTTGTGTTCCAAGATACTGAAGAGCAAAAGCTCAGTTCCTTTTGTTCTAATGATGCCCTTTTTCCTTACATTTAAGGAAGGCCCAGCCCGACCTCCACAAGGAATAGTTCTCCAGAGTCTGACAAAGATCCTGTGCATAAAGATGAAGAAAGCACTGACGGAAATCAGGGGTAAGATGATGTTCCTGTGTTTTGCCTAGAGGATGATACAGCTGACAGAGAGAGCCCTCATTGGGAGGAATTGCAAAATAATAGATAGCACCACTAAAAAGGATTCAAGAAGGTCAGATAGTCATTCTCCTTGTTCAAAGCAGAACCACTTAAACTATTTTTTTAGCTTTATTAATAAGAATGAATTAAGTCCAAAGAATTTTTGGTAGTTTTCCGATTGTTCATAATTTGTGTGTTTTTTATATAATTTCCCCTGATTCTGATTAAAAGAATGGTAGTAGAAACAAATGTGTCCACAGTTTGTCCGTTAGTTTTCTGAAGCCAGGGTGACAAACACATCTTCTTCTTTAGTACTGCAGTTACTAATGATTGTTGAACTGATTTTAGGCTAAGAGCAGGAAAATTGCTGAAAATTTCAGTGAGCAGACTTACTTTTGACTAAGTATTTTAATTCTTTTTATTATTATTCTTTGGGGGGATTGATGTGAGAATTTCTTGTGTGCAATAGTAGTAAGTTACTTAAGAATCCATAGATAGCTCTCCTCTGAACTGCTGTCGTGGGAAATACAGTCTGTTTTGTAAAAAGAAATAAAAAAGATTGATGCTCACTAACAGCTAATTGAAAAAACAAAGTTATGTTCTGTGAACATAAAGTTGCCCTATTAATCTAAAGGAAGAAAAGGAGATCTGTCAGTGAAAAATGCAAGTAGTTTTTTTTACTACCAATTCAAATAGCCATGTGCGTTATCACCAGTGTATCTTGTAGAGATGCACAGAGATACCAGTGTATCTTGTGTCTGATTCTAACCTAATGGTAACCCTCTTCTTTTGTAGAGATTTTACTGATTCTAGCTTTAAAATTTTTCTTAAGAATGGTCATTTTGATATATAATAAAGCAATTTTAATTTCTGCAGGTGAAAATTGCCATAGTGTACTAGTTAATACACATGGTACCTCAGTAAAGTTAGGGATGAATGGGTGTATATATCTGTTTTTTTCAAGGAAATAAGAAAAGGAGAGCAAATCATTTATTTAATATTTTAGTAGTATCCCGTAACAAACTTGAGAAAAAATTGGAGACTGGACTTAAGGCACTGGAGAAAGAACAGTTTAACTTCCATTAAATTCCACTTCGATTACCTGTCTCAGTATATAAACATTTGTGCTTTTCAACTAGTATCTGACAGTGGCTTTTTACTGCTAGTAACTGTATAATTTGTTTTCCTTCCGATGAGAAAAAACAGTGATGTCAATATTACAACGTCTGCAGTTTTGGAGATGAAATCTTCATTAATCAGTTTTGGCATTCCTACTGGCTAAGAATTGGCATTCTTACTATCCTAACTTGTTTTGTGTCTTGCTTCCTTTTTTAATTGAGGCCAAATATGGTGATCCATGTGTGTGATGAAGCAAAAAACCTCAAAGAAGATTTTATTTGTCCTCGAGACCTTCTGATTTCAGAAATGAAGTATTTTGCTGAATACCTGTCAGTGGATGCCCAGCGCTGGGAAGAGGTGGACATTTCAGTGCACTGTGACGTTCACATCTTTGACTGGTTGATAAGATACGTCAAAAGGAACACTAAAGAGTATGAAGCTTATGAAATGCCCACTCTAGGTAAAAAAAAAAAAAAAAAAAAAAAAAAAAAAAAAAAAAAAAAAAAATAATAATAACAATAAAAAAAAAAGAGAAAGAGTCTCTTGATGGTTTTTGACAGGTTCATTATGATCTGTACTTCAGACTAAAAGGTCAAGCTAATGGAAAATTAGTGGGTTTAGTGCAAATCAGCCTCAGTGTTTTGTTTCAGTGCAATAGCCAGGAAGCTTTCATTTCTTAAGGATTGCAGCAGAAACTTATCTGGTCGTTAAAGCAGAAGTCTCTGAGCTGTCAGCACTGACAGTTTTAAGTAAATATCCTGATACTTGACACAGTAAAAAAGGTCTAATATAGTTTGGGATTTTTTAAAATCTTTTTATGATATTTTGTTATCATCATTTAAAATATAAACAGAACAAGGCAAGGTAAGAGTCCTAAAAACAACCTTTGCTTTGCAGGTTATTTTGAGCTGGGTATGCTGGCTAGGAATGGAAATGAGCTTGTTACAGAGTTTTTGAGTGATTTTTATCCCTATGCAGTTACCTTTTCCAGCTTTTATACAGTCCAGTGACACTGGACTTTTATGTAGTCTGTAGTGTCACTCTGGCCACCTAAATGCTGAAATAAAAATTAAAACCTGCTAGAAGCATAATAAAGCAATTGAATGAGATCATTCTAACTCATTTGCTAACAAAAACTGAGAATTTGGACAAAAAACGACTAAGAATAACAGTGCCTTTGTACATGGAACCAGACATCTGCTTCATAAGGCTGGAAGACTTCTGTATGTTGAAAGATGGAATGATAGGCTGACTGGTTAAAAAAATGTTTATAATACACACTAAATATGCACAAGGAGGGAGGTGATGTCAAATTATGAAAAGTACTCATTTAAAAAAAAAAAAACTCCCTTTGTTTTTTTCTAGAACCAGCAAATGTCATATCAATTCTTATTTCTTCCGAATTTTTGAAGATGGATTCATTAGTAAGTATTAAAAAAGAAAGATCCTTTGCCATAAGGGCACAGTTAGTCACTACATTTCTAATGGCTTGTTTGTTATGCTTTGACTGTTGTATCAGCCATTGCAGCTGTTTATATAATGAAGATGTTTTGAGATTTTTACCACCTTCTTTTACTCGGTGGTAATCTGATATCTGTGTAATCTCAATGAGGGCAATATAAAAAATTGTAGAATAAGTTGCTTTTAAAATGTGATAGTGGGATCGTGGATTTGTCTTCCGACAATTCATCTCAATAAAACCCATCAGAAGTCAGCTAATGAAGTTATTTACAAAAAAGATAATTATATTGGTGAAAACCGTTTTATATCCTTCAGCTATGTTTAAGTAGTGACTATTGACTTTTTTATTAAAATGATTGTCAAAAGTTCTGCCAGTGGAGTGGCTTGCAGTGAAATATACTGCAGGTGATGTAGGCAATACCATGTGTGTATCGTGGTTCTCCATTACAAGTATTTGGAAAATACCACTTGTTGAAGGTGAAATGTTTCTGGAGCTGTCTCCCAGATTGCAAAGACCTTTTGGAGGAGAACACAAACAAATTGAAAGTATCATTAATGCAGAGTCACCATTTGACAAACCTTAAGCTTGCTTTTTAGTTTTGAGTTGAACTGAACTAGTTTTGCAAAACACACACACACACACACACACACACACACACACACACACACACACACACAGCTTGAAGTAATTCATCTGAAATAGCTTTGTCTAGAAGTCTTTTATACTATTTTTAATATTTCTGCTTTTACAGGTAGAAAAATGTATTAATTACTGTCATGAAAACATGAATGCCATTGTAGCCACGCCGTGTAACATGAATTGCATCAATGCTAATCTTGTTACGCGAATTGCTGATCTCTTCACACACAATGAAGTGGAAGAGCTGAAGGACAAAAGAGATAAATTTAAGAGGTAACCTTTTGTAATCGAATATACCACTGAAATAGTGTAGGGCTCCTGGATAGTTTCTGGAAGCAGCTACAACAGTATGGAGCCTAGAGTAATAATTACAATTTATACTTTTATACAAGGTATTTTTAACACAGAATATCATGAAGTGACTTCATGATTTTGTATTAAAATTTTGAATCAAAGGAAAGCTTTTTATAAAAGACAATCAAAACGAAAGACCATGGTAGGACTCCATGACATGGATAAATTATTCATGAATCATCAGATAGAGGCCAGGATTATGGAAAAGAGTCTTTGATGGTTTGATGGGATGACATGCTCCTAATTCGTAGAGAATAGTTTTGTTTCAGCAGCCTGTACACTGTGATGTTTGGCTGTAGAATTTAGGATGGCCAGAAGGCTGAATAGCTGTAATGGAGTATTATTTAAGCAGCATAGATAAGAACTCCAGCTTAGTTAATATCAAGGGCCAATTAATAGTGGGCAGACTTACAGACGCACAAGATGAAAGTAGAGAAATATTTTAATTGGCAGGAATTAAAACATTGCCATATTAATTCTGAAAGTAAAGTGTGGTTTTACAAAAGATTCAGTATTAAAAACTGCTTTAGTCAAATAGAAGCTGTGAGTTTAGATATCAAACTAAAAAAAAAACCTTAATAGAAGAGGGGGAAAAAACTATACAGAGTGTACATTTAAAGCCATGCTTTATAAGGATAGGAATTCTAGGACTGACTCAGATGTAAGGTTTTATCTGTAATACTATCACCACTAAGAGAAAATTTTTTTCTTCATAACTTAATAAATGTTAGGTGCAACCAGGCTAAGAAACAGTTACACAAATAACACTGCATTGGATCTACAAATGAGTCTAAAGCTGTCAGGCTAGATAGGCAAGTGCTCTGCATGTACAGAGCTGCGTGTTGTGAGGGAAGTTGAGGCTGGGCAAGGAGAAGGCCCTGGGCTGCATAGGGGAGCATGGCAGAGATGGTTTACAGAATAGTTTAGCAAAAACAGTAGGTCCATTAGTCTTCCATGAGGAAAAAAAAAAGTTCACACTCAACCCTGAACAAGACTAGATATATAGGCATTTTTTTACATTTACATGCACATCACAGACAAATTATCTTAAAGGAAAATCACATCAAAACCTAGATATTGAAAGGAAAGTGACAATTTCTACATACTATCAGAATGTTATTACTAGTTCATTAATTCAATATTCATACACAAAGCAATTTTCAGGTCTTTTTCTAATGGGTTACTGTCATTAATAGTAAACTTTTCTGCAAGAAGATTGAGAGACTCTTTGATCCAGAGTACCTAAATTTGGATTCTCAGGGCAATGCAGCAACATTATACAGGTAGAGTAATTTTCTTAATTACTTCAGTTTTAAAGACAGCCTTTGTATTTCACTCTAGTGTTTTACATTTTTTTTTTTTTTTTCCGATGCAGATGTTGTTTATGTAAAAAACTGCTAACTAAAGAAACCCAAAGACGAATTCCTTGTGTACCAGGAAAAATCAACATAGATCAACATGGGGATATTGTCTATGTTCATATAAGGTAATACATCTATGTGTGTGTATACATATATATTAAATGTATTTCTTTAACTGTATGATGTTGGGTGATTTTACAAAATATTACAAAAACTCCTTTTTATATTCCCTAGCAAAAACAATGAATGGGAGATCATGGTTGCACTTCTGAAATTCATTCAGCAGGGCCGTCGCTCCAATATGGAAAAGCCACAGCCAAGATCCCTGGGAGTGGCTGCTTTGGGTTGCACTGCTTTAAGTAGAAAATACTCAGTTAATTGTTTCATCAAAGGGTTTTTTGTATGTAGCCAATGACAAATTGAACTAAAGCCTGCATTTCCACAGGGTTTGTCATGGAAGGTTGATCCATCTCTGCCATGCTAAAGACTGACTTGTCTAGATGTTCTAGACTGACTTGATGCGGTCATATCAAATAATACCCTGCTTAAAAATTACTAGAAATAAACTTCTACCAGTTGTTTATTTGTTTAAAATACTTGGCAGAGGAGTTTCTAAGATTTATTTTCTCTGTGCCTGATTGATTTGGCACAAATGTTAAATCGATTTCTGTCTAATCGAGCCCTGTTTCTGTACAGTGCATTCCCTTCTGCATGCCTGACAAGCTGCAGTACCCTACCTCACTCCCCTTTCAGAGAAATTAATAACAGGAAGAATTGCTCATTGGATCTATTCCACCTAGAACAACAAAATGCAATTCAGTGTCAGTTCCCAGGTTAATACATATCAAGTTAGTATAACCCCCATCAGTAATTCCAAGGTGTGGAGCAAGTTCTGCTGAACAGTCTTAAGTAGAACTGAATCTGTGGCCCTGTCCTGACATTTTAGGATCATTGGTAATTAGCCCATTAAAATTCTTTAATTGTATTACATGAAGCAGGCTGAGTGCACGTAGCTGCTAAATAATTCTTGCCACATATATGTACGGGCTCTCAAAGTTAATTGGAATCTGCATAATCCCCTGTGTATTTCTCTTCTGGTACTTGTGACTGCTTTTCTGGGTAGAATCCATTTACCCATTCCTTAGGCTAAGTGACACTGGCCACTAATGAATCCAGGCTTATGATCTAATACAAGCCTGTCTTTAATGGTATAGTTGTTTAAAAATAGACTTGTATGTGCTAGAAGTCTAGTGGTTCAAAGAATTTCCAGAGGAATTTTTGTCTGGTTAGGCTAGATGAGACATAGTAAAAATCTGTTCTGTTAGGCCAGGATCTAAAATTGTAGGGAAAACTTTGCTCTTTGCAAGAATAGAATGCGACAGTACTGCAATGCATGTTGTCTCTTGAATTATAGAGAGATGGGCTATTTTATCACTAGGAAGGAACAAAGTCCATAATACTCCTATTTTTAGAAACAGAAATTTCAAATGCGTGTAGTCATCAGGAAAAGATGCTAACAATCTTGCTAACAATGCTAACAAAATTGCTGCTGCATTGCAGATACATAGAAACGTACTCAGTTGCACTTTAAGATAAATAAAATAGAATGGCAGTACTTCACATCTGTTGTTTGGTAGTACTATTCTAAGGGCAGAAAAATGCATTATCATTGATCTTGTTTACACATGTATATTTTGTTTTCTTTTACTCTCACGGAAGGTCACAGAAGATGAAGTGGGGGATGAAGAAGGAAAATTGAGTTTTCCTTCATTTCATGGCTCTCCTGGTTTCCATACGGCCTTTTTATTTATGTTAGCTTACAAATTGCAGGATGTAGAGTTTGAAATGAAACGAGCTTTAATGCTTTGTTACTAGTAAGTTTAGGGTGTTTTACCAGCACCTGAATTTCATACTGATTGTCCCATCTCATATTCTTGTTGTTGTAAACTCTTCTCTAGTATTTTCACCAGTGGAAGATGTATTGCTTTGCTATTTCTCCACCTCACCTTCCTGGTGGAAGGATCAAAACTGTTATGACTCTGTGCCTAACCTGACTTTGTGCTTTTTTTTAGAGATAAAACTTGGGAAGTCCATGAGTATTTAATTGGTCTTCATGAGGAATTAAAATCTTGGCGAGATGTTTATTGGCGCCTCTGGGGGACCGTGAATTGGTTGACCTGTTCCAGGTGTAACCAAGTTAGTATATTTTCACTTTCCCTTGCTTTTCTATGGGTGTCTTTTTTTTTTTTTTTTTTTTTTTTTTTTCTCTCCTCTGGGTGAGTTCTGGGTGAGTTTTGGGAACTGTGTCAGAGACTAAAAGAGTATGGAAAATGTATTTATCCCCTCTGTTTAGCTAATTGGTTTTGGTAACAGCTGCACTTGTTATTTTCATTTTTTTGATTGGAGACAATTGCTTGCATTATAGAAGTTACAGAAGCTGTGGTATATGACTTCTAAATACTCCTTTCCCGTCACTTTTATTTTCTGACTACTTAGAACAAAACATGATTAAATTAGGATGGCTATTCTCTGAGCAAGTGGTTTTAATGAGTGACAAAGACTTTCTGCCTTAAAAAAGGTGGTGGTTGAGGGAGGACTTTTCTGGAGTTTCTGAGGTTTTGGTGTGTGGCGGTAATAAAGCTGATATATATTCTTTTTATTGCAAAATTTTACCTTCCACTGGCAATCTCACCTCTTGTCTCTCTTATTGTTACCTAGTCTTTCCTGTGTACCGAGTTCTCCCACTGCCAGTACCATTCACAGCCAGTTCTTTATCCCGGTGTAGCAAGTGCTCTGGGTTCCACTGGGACAGGAGTATATCCCTGTTGTAACCAGAAGGTACTTCGATTTGATCCTACGGCCCTCCCAAAGGTACTTTATTAATAGTTAACTTTTAAAAAGGCATAATGCATGGGAGGGGATGGGTGTATGAAAATGGATCCTTTCTAGAATAGGACTGTGTGTGTTGTGGTGTGTCTTAGCAGCATAAGAGGAGGGTTCTGACCTCTGGACTCTGCCTTTCTCCTGCTGCTGTCAACTATTCTGGGATTGTTCAAGTGTGGCAGGCATGGTGGAGCACGGGCCTGGAGAGGGGAAGGGCACTGTGGAAATGCCAGAAAGCTGTTTTTTACTTCCTGTCATAGCTTGTGCTGTGCAATCTGTCAGTACAACCAAGCTGTCCATTGTCCAACACTTGTCCATTCTCTCTTGTCACCTTACAGTTTGACAACGTCTAATGCTAAGATCAAATAGGAAATAGTTCTGTAAAAATTGCTATTCCTATCTAATAGATTGTTTTGCTTCTCAGGAGGTCTGTTTCTACAAGTTTCAGTTAATTTTAAAGCACAGAATCGGTTCCAACTCTTTAACGAAAAGCTCCATATGAAGTTTCTTTCTTGGGAAAGCTTCCAAGTATTGACACCTAAAGTTTCTAGAAAGTTGAATTTTTGTTATCGTAGTTACTGGAATCAGTTCTTCCTATTAGTTCATTTGTCTGATTTCTTTATTTCTTTATGTATGATAGGGCTGTAAAGTGAGGGATCATGTGGTTGCTTTACCTTCAGAAGATAAAGATGTTTTGCCATCTCAGACTACTAAAATACTGAATGATCTCCTTCATCATAGAGATGTTATTGTTGTTCCTTTCACAAAGGATGAAAATAGGTAAGAACATTGTTACTGAAATAACTTAGCCTTTGACATTTTTCCTGTGCATATATTACCTTTGACTTCCCCATTTTAGAATGTGCAACATAGAAATTTTTAAAAGATAATTGATTTTCTGATTGTTTAATTGGAAATTGAAAGAGAACAGGAAATTTTCTTACCTTTTTACACTTCAAACAGGGATTTAGTCATTCAACCTCCATAACTAATCACTCTCATCTTTATCTTTTAATGCATTGTTATCAAAATACTAGTTATATGGCTAACTTGGGGTGGGGGGGTTTCTTTCCCTTATTATCATGAGTAAAGAGAGCCTGATTCTAAAGTTATGAAATAATCAAGTTTTTCTCCCCTTTCTCTCCTCTTTTCTCTTTTTTCTCTCCTCTCTTCAAGTGATTCTGGTATTGGACTATGTGATGAAAAAGGTATTGAATGTGATGTGCTGTTAGAACCAAATATGCCATGGGGCCCCAAAACAGGAGAAATCAATGCTGTGAGTGACTGCTAGTGACTTGCTTTTTCCCCTTCTTCCTGATAATAAAGATTATTACAGAGATGCTTTGAAGAATGTATTAAACAACCTTATATATACAACTTTATATACCATATACATCTTGTATATGTAAAAAAAACAAAGTACACAGTTGAGCACTGTGAGACAGCAGAGACTAGTCTGAGTACAAAATGTCTGGTGAGAAGGCAAAACTTAGAGTAAATCTGTCCAAAACATTTCTGTAAAATGGAAGCAATTCTCCATATGTCTGTGCTTTACAGACTGCTTATAAGCTGATCACGTTTAAGGACCCAGTCATACTTTAGAATACATTGGGTGGTCAATTTTATTCAAAAAACAGTTGTCTTCGGTTGTCTCTTCCAGATGCAAAAGATCCTATTTTACAGCACTGTGATGTATATTTTGCTTTGTATGTGCTAAAACAATAGAATTGCTTTCTAAGTCAAGTTGAAGTAGAGTGTAAAACTCTCTCTAGTTTAAAGAGATCCTTCTTGTAGAGATAAATTTACAAAGTTTTAGAAACTCTAGCATAATTTAGTGCCCAGCACTTGCACCTGTTGTGTATGTGTATGGTGGGTTTTTTTGTTTGTTTGTTTTATTTAAAAAACGATCTATGTGCTAAGCTTAAGCAAATCAGAACATGGTTCTGAATTCACAGCAATTAATGGAATAGTAGTTCAGAACCTGTTGCTGTGCGTCATTTCACCAAAATGAGAAACCAAAGATGAGAGTAAGCTTCTTAGGGGCTACAGTATAAAATGCTGTACTATAACAGACCACTCCTATTTTGAGAATTGCCCTCACCTTTATTTATTTATTTATTTATTATTGGTTTTCTAATGTACACCTCTCTTCCTTTTCCTGGCCTCAGTTTCTTTCTCTGAAGAACTGGACGTTGCAGCTGGTTAGTAAAATATTTTGTTCTTAATTTAAATATTTGCCCTTCCCTACTCAAAGATAAATAACTCACTGGGCAAGCTCTTCTAATATTTGACCAGCCTGAGGAAACATAAATAAAAATATTTTTTGTGACATTTCAAGCAAAGATTTGAAATTACTTGTTCAATATTTGAGAATCATGTTCTCAGACTTAACTTTCCATATGGTGTCCTCACTTAGATACAGGACTAGATTTGAAGAGCTTAGGACAGCTTTAACATATTTAATAGGAATCAACCTGTGCTTACCTGTGTCATTCTCCTCCCACTTGTTAGAAACAGCAGTCACTGTTATCTGAAGAAGAGGACTATACAACTGGCTCAGAGGTCACGGAAGATGAAGTGGGAGATGAAGAAGAAGTATGCAGGAAACCAGGTACAACTACAGCTGTCTCTGTAGTAAACCTCTCTGGAATTTAGATATAGGGTTTCAAGGCAAGGCAGTAGAATTCTTTTTTCTGTAAGCAACTTTAAACATTAGAACTTTTAAAATCAAAAATATCATTATTTGAATTTTATTTCTAGATATGTCTGTTTTTAGATAGAGACTAACCTGATGCTTGAGGCTGCCAGAAAACTCAGGCAAACAAGGGAAGCTGGAACTATTCAGATGTCCTCAAGGGTGATCAAGAGCCTATTTTATAGGGAAGACTATCAAGAAACTTAGAATTTCCACTTTCAGAATACTACTCTGATTTATGAGTCACTACTCTGACTTAGTGAGATGACTGGTGAATGTAACTAGAGTGGTCTGAAGATACGCTCTATAAAATCTTTTATTTTTTAAATTACGATAAGGGATTAAAGCTTCTGCTTTCTGCCCTACTAATAAGCAGTTCTGTGTTGTTTTTTTTGTGAAGGGGTTGGGGCACACCAGTTTACAAAAGAAGTTGACTGAGAACACTGTAATCTGCATTTAACTTGTTTGCTTTAACATCTCCAAGACTTTTGAGTTTGAATTATTATTCTCAAGGATGTGGTGTGTATGTGCAGCTGTTTTTGCATTTGCACAGGACTTCCCAAATTTGTTGTATCCATTTTGCATTTTAAATATATACTTTAGTATATAAATTAAATATATACTTCCCATGCTAATGGGAAGGAGTTTGAGTAATCTGTGAGTGTTACTAATATGCCTGCAATATTATCCAAGGAAAAATATCCAGTCCAATTACTTTGTAAGTAGAGGGCAAAAAAGCCTTTTATAGCTATGTAGTTGAGAGATTCTACATATCTGTGACTGTGTTTTTTACTGGATGTTGCGTTAATTAGCAGGGAGAAAGGAGAAATTAAAGAAATTCTGCAAGCATCCAAAGAAACTCGTTTCTTCACCTAGTGTTCAGAAAAAGGAGAAGCCATCTGACAAGGTAAAATCGTGCGTTTTGAAACCAGTCCCTCTGGACTGAATAATGTGGAATACTCTTAAATTTTAGAATTCCTCTTAAAACACACTTAGGAATATACTTTTCTTTCTTTAGCCAAGTTCCCGAGATGCATCTCCATTTATGTAAGTAATTTTCAAAGTTCTTGATACATGTTGCAGCACAGCCTTCTTTGTAAATGTTATTGATGATATTATGTATGCGTTTTCTTTTTCTAACCAGCGTGAGTATGCAGCAGAACAAATGGGATCCCTCCAGATCACTACGATTCAATCAAGATGCTCAAAGAGAAGATGGTTTGTTTTTGCATGGGTTTAGCTTTTGTAGTATTAACATTCTTTCCTATAAGAAATGTCTACTTTTCTTAAAATATAACTACTTGGAAACCTCTAGGATCTAGATTATCAAGATTCTTATACGGGCTTGAAAGGAAAGCTACTTTTGCAAATACAGTATCATTAATGAGTTCTTCTGGCTCTTGTTTTGGGTAGCAAGAAAAATGTGTGTTTTAAATATTATATCTTCTGACAGATCAGAGAAGAATGTCTGAGATTACAGGTCACTTGATAAAAATGCGACTGGGAGACCTTGATCGAGTCAAGACAAAAGACAGTAAAGAAGTAAGGCTTGTCTGGTCAAATAGTAGTGTCTGCAGAAGTTAAATGAGCCTTAATAACAAAAATACAAAATAAAAATGTAAATACCATCTTTTAACACTTAAGATTAAAAATTAAATTTGGTGAAGCTTGAAGCTTCTTTCTGAAAATCTAAAAACTACCTTTAGCCAAGTAAGTGTGGGAAGGGATTGGGTGTTTTTTTTGTTTTGTTTTTGTTTTTTTTTCTGTTTTAGTTAGGTTAATATTTATTATGCTTAAGGTCACTGCCTTTAAAAGCCTGACATGGAAAATAAGATGCTTTTGAAATGTTTCAGTACTGGGTAGTGGTAATGAAACCAAGCGTGTGAGGTTTTAGAGATTTCTATGAGAAGTCATAGATTGGAGTAATTTCACAACTTCATTTTCTGATTTGCAGTATGCAGGAGGCATTTATTCTAGGCTTGAAGCTCAGATAAAGGCTTCAGCACAAGTCAATGCACGACAAAACAACACAGAGAAGAACACAAGGTAAGTTGGTTGGGGAGTGAAATTTTGTTTGTTTCTTTTTTTGTTGTTGTTGTTGTTGGTTTTTTTTTTTTTTTTTTTTTTTTTCAGAACGTGGACTTTATTTTCTTAAATACACTTGCCCCATTTCAAACGAATTTTGCAGGAGTATCCCTTCCATAATATGGCCAGTAGGTTAGTTTATTGAGAGAAATTTTTTTTTCTTTTCTGTTCAAAGACACTTTAACATGAAAGTTATTTCAAACAAATATTGAACTATAGAGCTAACTTGACAAGAGTTGCAACAATTTTTTAGGAGCAATAGTCTACAAATATGTTTTTTGTGTGTTCTTAATCCAGGTCAAAATCCCGTTTTGGTCAAGGTCGTCCAGCATAAGGGCCCATGAAGAAAACATAGCCAATACATTACTGCTTCCTGAAACTGTACTGCACTCTGACATATGGAGAATGCATAACTCTGAAAGCTTTCATGTGACTTATTTATTACTTTAAGCTATGTAAATTATTTTGTGTGTTCAATGAATGCAAATACATTGAGGTCTGTACTTATTTTAAATGTAAATACACTATTTCTTAAAGTGTAACTTAATTTTTTAGGCTATTGTGTTAAGTTGCATAGAAATATTTTATAATTTACAAAGTTAAATTATTAGACTATTTATGGGGAAAGATGTAAATATGCCTTCTGGTGTGCTAGAAATACTAAAAAGGAAAAACGCAACACTGCTGAATTCTGAGTACAGTCAGCAGCGTTGACGCAAATCACCTGCAGTATTTATTTTATGTTATATTTAAGGGTGCATTTTAGGTCAGCCCTCTGGGGATTTGCATTTAATCGGTGTAATTGCTTAGACTACTTGGAGCAAACTTTTAATGCGGTTTTGAAGCTTCCCTTCATATACCTACACAACTGTCTTTTGTGTGAAGGTGGGTGACAGGTGGGATCTAGATCTCCAAAGATGATTTAAATGCAGTGATGATGCAGTTCATATGCGTCTTGCATTTGCAACACGTGTTTTATTTGTATGGAAAAAATTAAATATTGATTCCTATTTCATAACTCAGTATTTTGTTCTTCTCCAATGTCCAAATCCTAGGAGGCAAAGCATTCTATCTTAATGATGCCATGCCACTAAATTTTGTAGCAAATGTGTTATTAATTCTGTATCTTTTAATTGAGAGGAATATGTGCATATTAATCTTTGGGTCTAGTTATTTTCTAAAACCTGCCTGAGTAATGCTGTTTTGAAGTCAGATGCACTTTGAAGTTTTTTGTTTGGAGCAATAGAATACAAGTTTGTCTACCCATACAATCCAGGGCTACCAAATGAAAGAACCTGTCTAGAAAATAAATTATTCTGAGCAAAGAAAATGGCAATAATAGCTGAATTCTAGAAAACATTTTCTGACTTTTTGAAACAGGTAGAAAGAGCCCTCAGGGAGTGCTTATTTCAGACCTCAGCTGTACAATGAATTGTGAGTTTGGAATTAAGTCAGCAAGACCTTGGGGTGAGGGGAAGGGTATGGAGGGGGGCAGGTTATCCTTGAAATGCACTCTTCTCTATTCAACCTTTTCTGTTTGTCTTGTGTCTTGAGGATTTTTAATTGACATTAGAAGACAAGGTTAGCAATACTTGAAAATACTGCTTTCAAGATTTTTACTGAAACAATAAAAGTGAATTTTGTTTCTTAAGTGTTTTGTCCAATGCTGTAGCAAATTCAGAACCCAGTGAAACCAACAGGCAAATGGCCTTGATTTGAGGCAGGAGTGGTAACTTTGCAGGAATGCTTTAACCTGTATCAAATAAATAACCTTTACTAATGCCTCAGGTCTGTTTGCAAGTAGTAATGCAATTCTAAGCATTTATAGTAGACACTGAAAGACTAATTGTTGTTTGCTGAAAGAGGGAGTATTTAGAATCCACCAGGTACAAAAACACAGTAGAAAGTGTTTTGCCATAATTTTGATATTTCTGATAGTTATTCCAAATTCCACAGGTGAACTGTGCAATGAAAATTGCAAATTGTATGTATGTGCGTTTAGTTTTCTTAGAACTACTGACTAGGCAGAGGGGGAAGATCCCACTGTATTGATTATGGGGGAAAGTGCAAGTTTTACGTGCCAGTATTGTAATATTTTATTCAGAAATAGTTTTGAGCATATGAGAATAATATATATGTGGTCTGTCTTTTAAGTATTTTCCTCCCTTGCCAACAACTTGAATTTCTTTCTTATGTTAATTTTGAAATCTTGTCTTGGTTTAACAGAAATAAATGTTACTGATTTAAGAAATGTGTGTTCTTAATAGGTATCAATTTAAAAACTAAATAAGTGCATAAATACCATTTTATGGCCTCAGTCATTTCATTTTGTCTATTTGTGATTAAATTGCAGCATCATTGCAAAGGCGACTTATCTGTCAAGAACAGTATATGGATGCATGCTGAGCTACTCCAAATCTGCAGCTACTTAGCAGTATTCATATGGGAATTGAGTTTTGAAGCTGGATTAAAAGTCATGAGTGAGCTGTTCTACAATGGCACAAGTATGCAAAATATCAAACTAGCAATGCTGAAATATTTTTAATTTTGCCTTCTGTTGCCACAGTGCTCATTATTGGACTTAATGGTAACTCTGCAAGTAGGATTAGTTTCCATAATTCTGTTTTTAAAAATATCTATATGAATGTCCTGCATAAATGCCCCCTTGATACACTGGGAAAATTGCAGTGTGTATCTTGCTGCCACATCTGTTGAACTGGCAGCACTGTGGAGCTGAGCCTGTTTGCTCGATGGCTAGAAATCTTGGATCCAGAATCCAGAATTATAGATTCAGCCATGTCTCTCTTTTTTCCCCCCACCCTTGGGACAATTGCCATGTCACGAAAAATGTAGACATAGACTAAGTGTAGAAAACAAATCATCTGAACTCTGGTCAAGACCAGATTCCACTCTGAGTCATGGGTGGCAAGAACAGGAGCTGTTAGGTTGCCCCTCCTTATTCTGGCCCAGAAGTGCTGTTCCCTGGACCAGGGACTGAGCAGGAAGGGAGAAATCAGCTGTCAGGGCATTGAGTTGCATCTGGGCAGCAGCTTTCTTCTTGTGTCTGCCTACAGGTGACCTTTGGATGAAATTCACTTCTGTGCGGGGGTTTTGTACATTAATGACCTACCTGCTTCAGCCGCTAGGTTACCTTTCTTGTGGGAGAAACATTGAGAGCAGGGCAGCAGCTTCCATATTTGTGTGATGTTTCCTACTGTCTGAGGCTCCAGCAACCCTGAAGCTGCTTTTCATTATGGCGTTTGGAAGATCCAAAAGTAGGTGTTTATTCAATGCATTAAGATTCCAGCACAGAAAAAATTTCAATGGTTAAGAGGCTACATGAACAACTTTTTGGTAGAACCATCATCTTATGTTACATCTAGTCTGCTGTGATAGCATAAATATACATGATGCCATTTGGTGAACAAGATCAGGAAA
>VZSV01000071.1:706121-722130 GCA_013398735.1 Nothocercus julius
TGGAGATCTTCCAAACCCGCTTGGACGCAGTCCTGAGCCACCTGCTCTAGGTGACCCTGTGTGTGCAGGGGGGTTGGACTAGATGATCTCTAGAGGTCCCTTCCAACCTTAAGCATTCTATGATTCTATGAAATCTGCAAAATGTTAGTATCAGAAGGGGCATGCTGCTTTATGGAAAATATAGTGGGACCAAAGAATTACTAACAATTCTTACAGGTTCTCTCTCCCAGGCGCGTTACTGAGGATCATGTTTTCTCTCCCTTGCTGATCCATAGCTAACTTCTTATCTCCCGGTACAAATACAAACTAGAACAGTGTGGGCCGCAATAACTTAAACCTCAGGACCAGCCTCGCGTGCAGAGAGTCCTGAGTCTTGGTTGGTGGAGGGAAGCTGATACTGTTCATCTGATCTGCTTTAGCTATCAACCACAGGATGAAATGAACCACATAGAAGGACCTATTTCCCTACATTTGCACATTGTAGATGTGTAGAGTTTGATGAAATTGGTATTACTTTTACAGTGCTATGTGACAGGCTTGTAAGTGGTAACATCAAGTCTGCTGTTAACAGGCTAGATGTTTCTCAGATTGATTTCCCTGATTAAAAACATAGTTTAAAAAGAAAAGTGTGTTCACAAGATTTTACAGAAATTTCAGTGAATTTGTAGCGAGTATGGTGATTTTTAAATACACAAAGACTAATATTCACCTGATGAAAACTGAAATCTGTGGTACTACATCCATTTATGCTACCTGGCTATCTTTTTCAAGCCATCTAGATCTATTTATTTTAATCCACTTCAGTCCTTTACCATTAGAATGTGAGGGAAGGAAGCACCCCCAGAAGCTCAGAATGTTTTTTGTTTTTCATGTTGTTGAAGGAAGGGAAAAAGGTGTGTTGCTATGTAGATCTTAGTATTCAGGGGGAGACTACCTAATACATATTCAGTTGTGCAGTTTTGTTCTGAAAATATGAAAATAATAAAACATGAAATCTTTTCATTTTCAAAGATCACATTACAAACACTTGGTCAGTACTCTGGGAGCTTTTAAAGGAAGAGCATGTGGGTTTCCAGGTAATCAAAAGATTGTGGAAGTGACAATAGAATCTGGAGAACAGGATTAAAGTTTTGCATTGCAGTGGTGGTGTTGGGAGCTTCCTGGTCCTTTATGAATAACAATCCAATAATGAAAGTGGCAACTGAAAAGAAAATGTTTTTTATAACTAATTATATAAAATCTATGACTTTTTTAATAGGGTCCAAACTCTGATTACTTTTATATAAGGGAAGGAGATGGGAACGTCATGGTGAAACGGCCTTTGGATTACAACAAGATCAGCGTTTTCAATTTAACAGTGCAAGCCAAGGTGTGGTATAAATATATTTATAGATACATATTTCTGGAATGAAGCACTTCCTCTAACAGGGAAATAAAACACCAAACAGAAATCCTTCCAATTTTGTTGCCTCTTTCAGACACACAGCACTTGAATTAAAAGAAGAATGAGAACCAGGGTAGTTCTACAGTGATCCTTTCTTTCATGTAATACCCCGATTTCCAGCAGTATACAACTTTGGGAGTTCCCAAAACAAAATTTTTATCTGTGTCTTTTATGCTTAATTGTGCACCATGAGACTTTAATGAACTTATTAATTATCTGTTGGGCCAGTTTATGCTTTGACACATGATATTGTTGTTACCAGTTCTGTTGTGCTAAAAAGATTTCTATTTATTTCAGAGAAAAGATTTCTATTCATTTCCTGGAGTTACTGGTTTGCTACTTTTACCTAAAACTTCTGGTCTGTATATGGCTCTTTTATTAATGTGTTTTTTTTATTTTCTTCTCTTTATTGGGATATAGGAAAGATTTGGAACCAACAGTGGAAATGCATCATTACTAATTAATGTACAGGATTATGACACATTGAACCCCTATTTCAGTCGGTCAGTGTACAATGGAACTATCGAGGAAAACCAGGTAAAAGCATTTTGCTGAATGCTACAAATATAAAAAGCATATTCTTGTCCAGTGTGTTTACTCTCAAGGAATCATTCTCATTTAGCAACTTAAGATGCCTTAAGGAAGGATTCTTTGCTCTGAGCTAGCTAGTGAAATTTATGGTTCTTAGCTATAGATTTCCAAATACGAGGCAAGCAGGCTACACATTACATGAAGTATAAGGCTTTCTGACACAGAAACACATATTCTTCTGAAATTTCTTCTGAGAGAAAAAAAAAAAAAGTCCTGTGTCCATTTCAAAACAGTGTAATTTCTTTGTACTTCATTACTTCTTTACAATCAGGTAGCAAAATAAGAATCTCCACTGTAATCTGTGATTTATATGTTATTGTAATATTTCTTCACAGGAGCAGGGAAGGCAATATAATTTTGAGTGGAATGTATTTAACTCTGATTTCTGTATCTACTGAAAAAAATATCTCAGACTAGCATTATCGGAGTAATATGTTCAAATTAAAATAGTTTAATAGTAAATTGAAATCATTTTCTTCTTTAAAGTCAGTATGGAAGAGAGGTGTTATTTTTTCTTTTGGACCTACATAATTAAGCATATATTTCTTATTTCGTCAATCAAAATTGCAATTTATTTAATGCATACGTTTAAGTTGATGTGTATATTTTTTAATTAATGTTGTGTACGTTTTCTAGATTGGTCCTCTGACTGTTCTCCCAGAGAATATATTAGCTAAAGATGGAGACACAGGTATAAATGAAAAAGTACTTTACAGCATCAAGCTAGGTAAGATCATTTATTTTCTTCTACACACATGCATTCAAGTTGTTACTTGTGATGTCTGTGCTGCTGAAGTGCGGTGTACAGCCAGACAATGTCCTGGCCTTGTACATCTTCACTACACTGCTACTTTGCAAACTGAATCAGCTTAGTTTTGGTGGTTCAGATGTGTGTTTTTAACCTCCTCCAAATAAACAATTACTGATTCAAAGTGCAGTAGAGTCAACTTAGTGGTTTCCACTTGATCAAAGGATTTCAGTTCAAGACCGTCTGGAGAGACTAATTCCATGGGGAGATATGCCTTCTGACAGAGATGCTTAATTTGAGAGCCTGTGTTAGTGAATTTCCTAAGAATCATTTCAAAGACAAAATACTGGGGAACTGGAATGTCTGGTAATTTTTATTGTGGCTGAGGCAATAACAGTCACACAAAGGACAGATCAGGTTTACAGTTCTGGTTCAATCTCACTAACCCATTCTGTTTTGTTGGTTTTCAGTGAACCCTGCAGTCTACAGCAACACTTTTTCCATCAATGCAGACAGTGGAGTACTACAAGTAAATACTGCAATTGACAGAGAAGAATGTCCATATCTTCTTGTTGGCATTGAGGTAGTGATAATTTTGCAGCTCATTGTGTTACTACAGTCTATATTTCATCAACTCATGTCAGAATCTATGTTTAGTGTTAATAGTATTAATAGTTTAGTATTAGTAGTAAAATAGTATTAATACTTTTTTTTTTTTCATAGTAGTGGTAAGGGGCAATTGCTATCAACATTCCATTGTGCAGGTCATTTAAAACATAGAATAAAGGAAAATTTATTTCAACAAATGTGTCATGTCATATCATTGTACTAAGGTAGAATGGCTCAACATTATAAGGATACATAATTTACAGCTATAAACTCTCTTTTCTAGGCGGCTCAGCAGGACAATAATCTTAAAACAGCTGATGCAGTAGTGCTGGTTTCTATTGAGGATGTGAATGACAATTCTCCAGTATTTTCACAATCAAATTACAATGTCTCAATTCTAGAAAACTTCCCAGATGGGATGGAAGTTCTTCAAGTAACAGCTGTTGACAAAGATGAGGTAAAATTATAATATGGTTAAGTTTGCAAATGTTACACTTCTGAAATATATGATAAAATGCATTTTGCTTTATATAGGCATAGTGAATAGTACTGTAGATTTTTTTTTTTCTGATTTCCTCAATTTGATTAACCAAAACACACTGGTTTTCACTTCTTTGAGGGGGAGGATATGGGAGCCAGAGATTAAATTTTGGCTGTCTTTGAATCTCTTCCAGTTTGCAGAAGTTCCTGAACGTGGAAGTGCGGAAGTGCAAAATGGACACAAAGCTTTTAGTGTCCCTCAGCCTGTATTGCTCGCTCCTCTCTACTTCTGTGGAAATCAAAATTTTAATCAAACTATAATGCTTCCCCACATGAAAACTGAAAAGAATATATCCTGAGAGACTAGCTCAGTAACTGTCTGTCTTAATCACACGCATCATTACTGTTTGCAGGGAGGCTTCCAGGGAACATTCATTCTCTCTCCAGCTGACAGTCCCTTCCAGCTAAGTGAAGCCGGGATCCTAACTGTGAAGAACTCCACACTGTTAGACAGGGAGAAAATTCCATCTATTCACCTACAGGTATTAAAAATAAGCCTACTCTTTTCCAAAAGTAGACTGGGATAAACAGATGATATCCCATCTGTCCTGAAGAGAGGCTGGCCAGATTCTGAATCACGGTGATATATATTAGAAGCAACTTGAAGAATTAAATCCAGACTTTCATGTTAGAGTTGTCTAGAAGAAAATACTTCTAAAGTGATGCTTTTTACTCAGCTTGTAAAAATGTTCTGAGCTTCTTACTGTTTATAGAACACACACTTGAAAACATTGTAATTTTGCTGCATCATTTTTAAAGGTTGCTGCTAGAGATCACTTGCCCCCATACTATGAGGTGCAGTCTGCAATCAATATATTGTTGCTGGATGAAAATGACAACGCCCCCACCTTTACAGGCACACCATATCAACGGGAGATTTTCATCAACATGACTGCAGGAATGTCCATTCTCCAGGTACTAGAAGTACTAAGTAAATGTGACATTTTTGCGTGAGTTGAATTGTATGCCTGAGTCCTTGCTCAGTCCCTTCAGCTTGTGTTGGAGTTATACAATTGTAAAGATTTTTGAAAGGCTGCTGAACCATTGTAGGTGATTTTTAGATAAAGTATATTTTTCATAATACAGAAAATCAGTTAACCAAATAAACCAGGACACCAAGACAAAAATGGCTTCAGGAACTTACCTGAGACATACAAAGAGTCACTGTCAAAATTCCTACCCAGGCATAGTGAGTTAATGGTTCGTGCTGTAATTTCTTGAATAACCTACCTTCACTGACT
Source organism: Nothocercus julius (assembly GCA_013398735.1). NCBI lineage: Eukaryota > Metazoa > Chordata > Aves > Tinamiformes > Tinamidae > Nothocercus > Nothocercus julius. The sequence continues at coordinate 711,295 of VZSV01000071.1, forward strand.
TTAGAATCACTATGAAACAAGCCTTCAGAGGTAAAAACTTGGTGCATCAAAGGGCAAACATCCTAACTTAGATTTAATCCAGGAATCATATAGGAAATAGTCAGTTAAAGGTATAATAAAAAAATGCTGTGGCTGTATTTGTCATTTTTAATAAAAATGCTAGCCCTATTATTGCTATATTATTTTATATGTGTGTGTTTTTTTCTCTCCAGGTTGCCGCTGATGATCCAGACGATGGTGTAAATGGAGAGATAAGGTTTATCTTAGAAGGTGGCAATGAAGATGGACACTTTGAATTGAATACATCCACAGGACAAATCAGTTTAAAAACAGTGATCCCATTAGGAGTCAATCAACTTAAGAACTTTGTCTTGTGGATTACAGCTACTGATGGTAAGAATATTTTAGTACAGGTCAACACAGCTATCCCCTTTATAGTTTTTATTTATTTTTGCTTTTACTTAAAGGAATGCTGTCAAAATAAACAGACTCCCATATATCATTTTAAAAATAGCATGTATGTTTATCTGCTCTTATGTGTTGAAGACAAGAAGACTGCTGTCTCATTCATCCAAAGTAATAACTGCATCTCTGATAAAACTACACTTTCTGCTGTTGCTGTTATGTCGTATATAAATCTTCTAATTTTCCACCATTCTTTAACTTAATTACTGACTGATGCTGCACATGGTAGCACACCCAGATTCAGGTGCGCCTGTGGTAATAATTCAGTCAATATACAATACTGGAGCAGGGAGTAAAATAAAAGTAAAAATGATGAGCAACTTCGTCTGCACTTACATATTTATGAGGTTATCAAACACCTAAAATGGAGATGCCAAAGCCATTTCCTAGGAGACCAGCACAAATAATGTTTCCTTTAATGTTATTTCCTTTAAGAAAGTTTCTTTGCTTGTTTCAAAAGAGCAACAGTCAGCTCAGTGAGCATTCATGATCCAAAAAAGGACAGAGATAAATGTATGGGGTCGTAGAAATGGTATCACATTCCTAGTAGCATGACCATCCAAAATGTTTTTCAGTGTTTTGATTTTTTTTCCCTATATAATTTGCTCAGTATAAGGTCTGTGTCTCTAAATCATAGTTACAAAAGTGATGCACCAGCCTGTCCTTTGGCTGTCTGCTGTGTCAAATGGATAGTATGTTCTTCACTTTCATGCAGGATACCTAGCACATGAAACTCTGGTCTTGGTCTCTCAGCAGTATCAAAATAGTGGCAGTAACAATAATAAAATATCAGTGGAAAAGTATAAATTTTAGGCAGAAGGTATTTTGTAGATCAGCTGCAATATTGTTTTGCTTGCAGGTGGGGTGATTCCAAGAAGTTCATCAGTTCCTGTACAAGTCTTTGCAGTTGGAGATTCCCGACCTCAGTTTGTTCACAAAGTGTATAATGCATCTGTGAAAGAAGAACAGGCCAATCGTGTTGAAGTAGCAAGAGTAAGAACGACTTTATTTTATCACCCATAGAGGAAAAGACAGCTATAAGGAAATCCCATTAAAAAAAAAAAAAAAGTGTTCTAAATGTATCTCCCTAAGTAGAATATGGATAACTAGATGTTTTGTTTTCCTTTTGGCGTATTAAGCTTCACCTGTATTGCATACTGATCATGCCACTCAGGTGAAGTCTATTAGCCCCTGGAACTCCTTTGTCTCTATTGCAAACCTTTAAATGTCGTCTGCTACTGTTTAACATAGAAACACAGAACTGCTTGAGAAAGTAAGCTTTTATGCTTAGCCCTTTGTTGACTTTGAACATTCCCCAAAACCCAAACCTTAAGACAATATTTACTCATCTGGTTATAAATCTAAAAATGTGTGACACAATAGCTAGGAAATTGAAACTTACCATTAGGGAACTGACAAAAAGCCAGGCTCTGTGGTGACTCTGGAAGTTGCTTCCCATTTTGATCCAAAAATGCTCAGACAAGTTGGCCACCAGAATGCACTGTGAAAGCACCTTCTTAGATGCAGTTCTGAAAATAGAGAAAGGTTTGCTGCTAAAGCAGAAAGAATACAATGTGTTTTAGTGCTTTGATTTAGTGGTTGCCTGAGTTCCCTTTTTTCCACTTTTTTTTTTTTTTTTTGTAAAGAAAGACAGAACCAAAGGTTAAAATACAGAAATACAGTACAGAAATACAGTCATTTTTACTATGTATTATACATATTTACATACCTGTATTAGTGATGTTTCAATAAGAGGCAATGATTTTATATGTATTGTGGCTGAATTCTCACTACTTCTAATATTAGTAAAGTGAGTTGGGACATAGTTAAAATTATTGCTGTTTTTTTAGGTAGTGGATTATTCTCTTGATTTTTTTTTTTTATGATATGCTCTGTCTTAACACAGGTAGAATTTGAGTCTTTAGATCCTCATATACCAGTTACATTGAAAGTACTGACAGAATCAGTTACATTTGACATCGATGCTGATGGAATCATCTGGACAAAAACCAAACTGGACTATGAGTCCCAGAAGAATTACACCCTGAATATTTCCTTGTCAGATGGAAAGGCTGAAGACTATGCTACTATGTTTATCACAGTTACAGATGTCAATGACAATAGTCCTGTCTTTGGTGTAACCAGCACTACCATCAATATTCTGGAGAATGTACCAGTTGGAACTACTCTTACCAACCTGTCGGCTACTGATGTGGATGAGGGCTTTAATGGATTTGTGGTTTACGCTCTGAAAGGTGGAGAGGGAAAAACAGATATTGACTCATCGGGATTAATTGTGCTGGAGAAGGAACTGGACAGAGAAACACAAGAAATCTATAACTTAACTGTTATTGCCAGTGACCAAGGTCAACCTGTGCTCTCTACAGCTCTTAATTTGACAGTCATTGTTGATGATGTGAATGACAATCCTCCAGTCTTCGGATCAAGCAGACATGAAGTCAGTGTCTTTGAAGATGAAGTGCTTGGGAGGACGCTACTGACACTGTCTGCTACAGACTTGGATGCTGGGGCCAACGCTCTGGTGACATACAGAATTGTCACCCAGCGCCCTTCCACCTCCTTGCCTGTATTACTTGTCAGTTTGACCACAGGCCAGCTCACCCTGAGCCAGCAACTGGATTATGAAACCATAAAGCAATATGAAGTAGAAGTTGAAGCATCAGATGGAGGGCAACCGAGTCTCAGCACTACCACGCTTGTTGTTCTCCATGTACAAGACATCAATGATAACCCACCAGAATTTAACCAGGCAGCTTACGATGTATTTGTTTTTGAGAACATACAAAAAGGTAGCCCTATCTACACATTCAGTATTACTGACAAGGATGAGGTATGTACTAAATTAATCTTGTCTTATTTATCAACATAATATGGTTTCCTCCGTTAGCTTATTCTATAAAAAAAAAAAAAAAAACACACTAGTAGATCAGCAAAGGAAGATGTTTAAATGTTTGGCAATAAATACATTCTGGGTCACAGAAGCTTGATTCTAGGAGGCCAGTAATAAAACCTCCTTTACCCAAGGATTTAAGACTAAACTTCATTTTATTCCTAGTGACCATCTGCAAAACAGTTAGCTGGCTACATCAGAAAAGCAGGAGAAACTGGAGAGAGAGAGAGAGAGAGATATATAAGTAGTCCCGGTCAGAGAAGGTTAGGTGTTCATAGGCACATGTATATGGGATGAATACATGTATGTCACACCAGATAGTTTATTATTATTGCTTATAATGTCAAAATGATTAACACTGTTTTAATGCAGTTGAGTAATTTGCTTCTGTGTGAGAAAATTTAATAGTGTATTTCTGTAATGCCATCAACCTGCCCATCATATCAGTTTAATCAGGGAGAAAGAAGTTGTAAAGCTGCTTTATATAAAGTTGTTTCTTTTTTCTCTTGTCTTATAAAGAAATTTTATATGTAGCCACAGCAGTGCGGAACTGGTTTGGAGGTAGAGATTTCTGTTTTGATATATATCCTGTCAGTTTTAAAGAAGCATAAAAGCTTGTCACAATTCACACTGTACTGAGCTGTGTGTTGCTGCTCTCTACATCATGGTGACTGGTCTCAGAGAGTTTTAGGGAAAGAATAGGTAGGACTGAAGTAGCGAAGCCCACAGAGCTTCCACATGCCTCAGTTTTTATTTGCCTAAGAAGTCCTTTATTCCCATAGCTCAGGTTGGAAGGCTTCATTTGTTCAGTCTTGCAAAACATTTGTGCTTCAAGAATGAAAGTCGCATAGAAACATCACATCTCATAATAGATACATTGTTGTTGTTGTTTATCTTAAGTATTCATCATCTTTTATCTTAAATAAACTATGTTTTCTCTTTAGGCAGGCTTTTCTCAGGGACACTTTGTTCATAACAGTACTTTGTTTACTGTGGATGTCCCCGGAGTACTTTCATTAAGGAGCGACACAGAACTGGACAGGGAGACTGCATCCGGATTTACTTTACAAGTAATTTGGGGCAGATTTGCTGCTCTGGCCCATTTCTACTTTATTGTCCCAGCCCCTTTTTTATCTCTTCATTAGCTGGTTGAAATGGCAATACATTCAAGTAACACACCATTTCCATTTCTTACTTTGGCAGGTATGGGCAGTTGATGCTGAAACAAACGGGCTTAATTCAAGCGCCTTGTTCCATATCACAGTCCTGGATGTCAACGACAACAACCCTGAGTTTCAGATGCTGCCATACAGTTTTGAAGTCCTGGAGGGAGATTACTTATTGGGTGCTCCTGCTGTAGTTGGACATGTAGTTGCCAATGATTTGGATGAGGGAGAGAATGCACGAATTACATATTACTTATCAGCTGTGGATGGGAATAATCCATATGGCATCCAACAGGTAACGTTTTGGATATGCTGAAAATGATATCTAGATAGTGTTTTTCTCAAAGTTATTTGACAGAATTACTCTCTATTAATACTCTCATCTAGTAGAAAGAATAATCATAACTATTGTAGAATACATGGAGTCAAAAACAACACTCAGATTGCAGTCTGCAAATGTAGTTCCAGGTCCAAAGGCAAAGCAAATGGTCAGACATTACTCTGAATCCAAACTATATTTGTCTAAAAGAGAAGATTTTGATCCCTCATCTCTTTTGAGAACTCAATGTTCAAGAGTGTCATCAAAATGATCAATGCACTGATTACCTTCTCTAGGATGGAACCATCTTGGTTAATGACAATGTAGACCGAGAAGCCAAAGAGAAGTATGAGCTGCTGGTGGTGGTATCTGATAACGGAGTACCTCAGAGGCAGGTAACAGACTGTCACATGATTCTTGTATTAGCATTCTGTATTGATAAATGTGAGTGTTTGTGCATTTTCTCTCATGTTTTTCTCCTGCCATCCTTCCAGAACTTCACATATGTCAGCATTCAAGTATTAGATGTGAATGATAACCCTCCTCAGTTTACGAAAGCACAATACTCAGCCACTGTACGTGTAGCAACGGCAAAAGAAGGAATTTCTGTACTATCTGTGTCTGCTACTGACCTTGACGTGGGGAACAATTCTGTTATTTCATACAGGTAAATTTCTGTGAGATTAATAACTATCTTCTGTAAATGAAACTGAAGAGCATCTTTATTTCTCAACTGAAGAATGCTGAAGAGCATCTTTATTTCTCTTTCACAAGAAGAAAGATAGAACCTATTTGCAGATATTTTACAAGTGCTGTAATCATTAATCATTGTTAAAGTTAGGAAAAAGGAGTGGTATTTTTAATCAGTGTTTTATAGCTTATCAAGTAATGGTTATTCCATTAAAAAAAGCAACAGGAACCAAATGCCAAGACTTGTTTGTAATTCTGAAATTTTGTATAGAACGTTGGATGTTTCTGAGCAGGGAGTAAGATGATCACGAAGAATGGCTATTATTCTATTCACACATCATTTACTTGCTGGGAGGGGGAGATCAAGAAATTCTAACTTTCATTAAGGGCTATGGATAAAAGTTAATCAAAGAAGGTTTTGCATGAGACTTGTATCATGGAAAATACCATGGCATCCTGCAATTTAAAGTGTATAGATTGAGAAGGATAGATGAATGACTCTGTTCAGAAAACTCTGAATATTTAAAAATAGTGTATTGAAAGAGATTATTTTTAGCTGAGATGACATTCTAATTTAAACATATTATTTGTTCTTGTGAGCAATACAGTTTCCTGCAGAAACTGTGCACAGAAAGTGTGCAGAATACTAGGAATTAGCAGGACTGCAGTCTTCAAATGAATGTCACCCTTATTTCTTACAGCACTGAACTATTAGTAGCTGAGGGTGCAGTACCTGCCTTCCGTTTGTGGAAGAACAATCAATTAGGATATATGGAACCAGAAGACATGAATACTGTCTTTTTTCAGGATGGAAGGCAGGCTTGGAAATGGAAAGGCAAATATGCTTAGGCTAATGACACAGCAGTTAAAACATATTTATTAACCATTGTTTATAAATAGGCAAATACTACTTGTTGGGTGCTTGTTACAGTAGTTTACCAGTAAGTAGAGAGTACTTCCTACGTCATTAATATGAATGTTATACTGATTTATCTCTAATGCAGTTTTATGAACCATTCTGATGATTTCTATATAAATAACCATACTGGAGAAATCACTCTCAGCAATAACTTGGCCCATGTTACTGCTGATACAATCATTACACTGACAGTTATTGCTGCTGACCATGGAGTTCCTCAGCTTACATCAAATGGTAAGAGATCCTCTCACCCTTTTTTTCTTTCCACATAGTATCCAAAAGCAGTGGCAACTTCATAGTTTTGTAACCTTTACAAATATTGAAATTTTAAATGAATTCCACCACAGTTAAGTCAAATTGAATTATGGATAAAATCCCTCTTACATTTCAGCAATGATGAGCATTTATTTGGCTGTGGCATTCAAGTGGCAAGTGGCATTGATAGAATTTGCACATAGGCAGTTTTATGTACATCCTTTCCCTTTTTCTACAAAACTATTCTGCTTAAGACTTCAATTCTTTGAATCCAGAGAAGGATATGAACTGAGGAATGGAAAGCAATTGCATATCTTCTAGACTTCAAATTGCTGATCCTTGCTCGCCTATTGTATCAGAGCAACATTGATGTAGTCGGTGAAGTTGGGTTATTCTGTACTGTTAGCTACATATGAAAGTCTTGTGTTTTAGGTGTTACATCTTATTCCTTAACACTATTGATTTTTTTTGCTTTTAACTCCTCTTTACTACATGCCAATTCTTGTCAATTTCTATTAGTTCCTTAAAACTTAGAGAAAAACAACACAGGTCATGATTATTTTAACAGTCATTTCACTGTTTTTAATTTGTTTTCTCTCACTAGCCTCTGTTACTATCTACTTGCTGGTAAATGACACTGACTTCGGACTGATTTTCGATAGCTCCAGCTATGAGTTCAGCATTCCAGAAGAGGAGCCGGTCAGCACTGCTGTTGGTGCTGTGAGGGCTTTGACTGGCAGCCTAGCCATAAATATAATATACTCTCTGAAAACACACAGTGACAAGTTCTCTGTTAATGAACAAGGAGACATTGTGACTCTTGCTAGGTTAGATCGGGAAGAAGAAGACATATACAGCATCATTGTAGAAGCAGTTGATTCTGTGGTGCCACCCAATACAGCTGTTGCTTTGGTACAGTACATTGCATTTTTAAATACATTTTTTATGGAGTGTAACATTAAAATATAAAAACATTGTGTCATATACAATGCAAGCATGAATATTTTGAGCATTTTGAGAGCTTACTGTATTTAAATTTATTTTTTTTTCCCCCCAAGGAGACGTTAGCATTTTAAAACATTGTTGATGTCAAAAATTGTATCACATCCTGAAATAGCTGATCTATGAACATCTCCTAATCAGAGAAATTGTTTAACATTGAAACTGTTTCTATGTGTAGTTCTGTCAAATGCATGAAGTAGATGAGCTAAAAAGCCCCAGATTATTAATGGTGCTCATCTCTTCCAGTTAGAATATAGTTTGGCTTACATTTAACAGTGAATATAAAAGAAATCTGAGACAGATGTTTTGTATCGCCTTGGTTATTATTTCTTTTTATTTGTCATTAGACTTCAGTAGACCTAAATAACTGTTTTTATTACTCAAATATATGTATTTTTTTTTTAATGCAGGTAACTGTAAGTTTGACTGACATCAATGACAATCCTCCAGTTTTCCCAGTGTTGATTCAGACAAAATTATCAGCTCCTGAGAATGCGGGCGTGCTTGACTTGGGCATATTTTCTGCTACTGATGGGGACATAGGAGTTAATGCACTTATAAACTATTCTTTACAAGATGATTTTGCTGGAATATTCCATATTAATAATTCCACTGGCAATCTGATGACAAAGCAGTCCTTTGACAGAGAAATGATGGACAGTTATGAACTGAAAATAATAGTAAGTTGTCAAATTTAATGCAAGCTTGCAAAAAAATTCTCAACAGAGAGAGAGAGAGAGAGAGAGAGAGAGAGAGAGAGAGGATACTGAACCATCACAAGAAAATTCATCTTAGTGAATTCCATTAGAATTCATTCATGTTTTGACTGTTTTTTATGTCTTAAGTGTTTTGTACCCAGAACTCTTTTTCCTCTGTATAAATTTCTTTTAGTCAGTAAATCACACATGAACGCCAGATCTAATACATCTAACACATCACAGGACATCTTACTGAGAAATCTGCAAAGAATTCCTGAGTCTGTTTTAGACTGTGAAGCTGCCATTCTGCCATTTCTTTTATTACTTTGTCAGTCCAAATTATTTGTCCCTTACACTTATTTTTTTCACTTTTCAAAATGTATGTATTTAGACTGCTTAAAATATATTAAATGAATTTAGATTTCCCTTTTCAAAGTGTAAAAGCGTAGAGTTTCATCCCACTTTTTTTTTTTTTATATATACATAAACATCTATTTATTCGAGTTGATTCCATTAATTCTGTTGCAATTAATCAGCTAAACTGATGTTTGAACCTACAGATAACTGTTCCAGCACTGACCATTATATACAAACATACTTTAGGGAGATCTTTATTGCTGACTTAAATTACCTGACTAAATTATTTAACACAGCAGGGAACTCAAAGGAATTATTCAGAACTAACAGCTTGCATATTAAAAACTGAATAGTGTCTCCTGAAAGCTTTATAATTAATAAAAGTAGGCACTTCTGAAGAATAATTAGAAGTTATATATGTGGCCTTATAGGTTAGGAGTTTTCTATGGTGGATGTTAGTGCAATGTAATGTACACTGTGAGTTTACCACATACTGGCTACCCTATATAACTTGACTTGCAGAAATTTCCAGCCTTCAAAATGCAAGGGACTTACTTGCTCTTTTAAGGGCCACATCACAGACAGGCATCTTCAGATCATAGGTCTATGTTGATTATTGCCATATGTGATCACATGGCACATATGATCTGGATCAGGCTTGCACCTTTTATTAATTGATCATGAAATGAGCCAGAGCACATGATATGGGGACGATATCAAGTGCAGAAGACATGCAACACCAAATCAGGCCTAGAGTTACAGCAGTGTAACTGGGTGGTAAGTGGTCCAGCAGGAAGTCTTCTGATACAAGTTTCCTTTCAGGATTTTTGAAACAGAGTTGAACTGGGAAAGTGAATTTGTATGAGTGGAGTGCTGTATTTAATGACAAGTTTATTTATTTATTTATTTATTTATTTATTTATTTTCTTCACAGGCCACTGATTCTGGCAACCCCTCACAATCTGCAAGCTTAATTCTAAGCATCACTGTAGAAGATGTGAATGACAACCCACCAGTGTTCCCTCAGAAATCATACACTGTGGCTGTAAAAGAGAATGAGCCTCCACATGTGGTATGTGGCATTAAGAATAGGTAGCCTGTTCTTCTGCAGTCGTTATTCCTATGTAAGCAGTACTAATCCATGATGACTGTGCAGTGGAGTATATAGTTTACTGACTCTGTGGGATCTGTAAAATCACACAGTATGTTAGTTTTATATGACAGTGGGATGTCCATCACACTGACTGTTCCTCAAGCTTTCCACCTCCCTTCCACTTCTGGCCTTAGCAATGATGCCCAACCACACACATCTGTTTTTCGGAGGACCTACAAACAGCATGTTTTAAATCTGCACGACATATGGTGCATGTATCCAGGACTTCCACATTCCTAATATGTTCTGTCCTGTCCTTCCCCCAGTACATCCATTTCTAGTCTTGCAGATGTGAACTACTGCTTCACGGGGATCACAGAAAGAGGTGTGATCTAGGATATCTCCATTACCTGCATTGCTACATGCTGTGTCAGTGTTTTAGTAATGCCATTAATGGCCATATGAGTAATACAGGCAGTAAATACTGTATAGTTAAAGACCAACTCTGTGTGTATTTTGCCACTCTCTTGGTTCTTCGCTAAATCTTTTTTTTTTTCTCTCTCTCATATAGATTTTGAGTGCAACAGCCATGGATGAAGACATAGGGTACAATGCTATTATTCATTACACTCTAATTGGAGAGACATCTTCATTTTATGTTGGAGAACTTTCTGGAAATGTTACAACTTTACAACCTCTGGACTATGAAAGTCATGCCCATTATACATTTATTCTGAAAGCTTTCAATCCTGGAGAGCCGTATTTACAGGACACAGCAAACATTACAGGTAGCTCTAGTTTACTTGCTTTCTCTTAGGGAATATTTCAGCAAGCAATTGAGTGGGCAAGAGTTAAAATAACATATCATCAGTTCTAATAATGTACTGTGGCAGAATATATTACTACTGAAGGCTATGTTTGTGCCTTAGAACACATGCTGAAAGATATTTTTTAATGTTAT
>VZSV01000071.1:722400-742206 GCA_013398735.1 Nothocercus julius
AATAAATAATTTAATGCACAAGGGCATCAGTTTTGAAGTATGGAAAACAAGGTTGTTATCCGGTTTAAGCTGAAATCACTTCAACTTAGTTCAGAGGAGCGCTACTTGCTCGTATCAGCTGAAGAACTAGACTGTAACCATTTAGGTGAAACTCCTATTTGCACTCAGACATGTACGTTGTTTTCTTAGTTACCGTGGAAGATGTTAATGAAGAAGGACCCATTTTTGACCAGCCCTCATATCACCAGATACTTCCTGACAATTCTACAGCTGGCACACTGGTAGTAGATATAAACGCAAGAGATGAAAACAAAGGTTATGATGAAGATATCGTCTACAATATTACAGGTACGTTAGAAAAATTCTTGTGGGTGCTTATTAGTAGAGAACTTGCATCCTCTTACACTGTTTTTGCAAAACAAAGTGTACTTGCAGAAGTACAATGAAACTCTATCAGTCCTGTTCAAAATTAATGCAGTCTCCCATAGAAGTCCAATGTTGTGAATCATTCATGCACAGAACTGAAATTTAAGGAGATATTATAGTACTATCCAAAAACTCCAGTGTGGATGGTGGCTTCCAGTGAGTCAGTGCTATAGAAACAAAGTAGGATATCCTTGTCCTACTAAAGTCACTGGCGTTTTTAGATTTCACTCATAACATTGCCTTCAAATTGGAATCTAACAGAACACGAGATACAGCAGGTACATTTGAACAGGGGAAACTGTGAGCCTGAAATATCTAAGCTCACATAACAGCATTTTCAAAGCATATATGTTCTCTATAGCTGTCATGCATCAAGGACAGCATAACCTTAAAGCAGACACCTGGAAGACTTGGTGCTTAATTGGTGCTCAGCTCCCAGCTTCACAGCAGGGAGTTTGTAAGCTGTCAGCCCTTGATACAGTTCCTGACATCTCTGTATGAAAGGAAGTACTATTTTAAGTGTTTTACTCGTGGACAAGAATATACTGCTTGGGCCTGTGATCGTTAATGGCAGCCTTGGCTGTAGTAATCCTCAAATGGTGAAGCTCAAGACTCTGAGGGGAGTGAGAAAGGCAAGTGGAAGAGTACAAACCCTGGACTTCAGGAGACCAGACTTCAGCTTATTTGGGGAATTGGTAGGTGTGATCCTATGGGAGGCAGCTCTGACAGGCAAAGTTGCTCAAGAGAGAGTTGGTGGATCTTTATGGCCAGTAACTGTCAACTTCAAGACTGGTCTGTCCTGACACTCAGGAAAATAAGTCGAGATGTTAAGAGACTGACTTTGCTAAACAGAATTTTGGACTGAGCCTCAGTGTAAAAGGCAGTATATGTGGGTGGAAGCATGGACAAGCTACAAAGGAAGACTGTAAAAACAGGATATGTAGGGATGGTGCTAGGAAAGTCACAGCTTATCCAAAGCTGACACTTGCAGTGGATGTCAGGGGCAACCAGAAGAGTTTCCCCGACTTCATTGGCAGTACAAGAATGAAAAAGGAAAATGTGGTCCCACTGCCAATTGTGGTGCACGATGTCATGATAGCAGATGCAGGTACCACGGACATACCCAGTGTCCTCTGCCTTGGTCCTCAATGACAAAGTGTTCCAGAATTTTTGTGTCTGAGGACAAGGTTCAAGGAGCAAAAGAACTATCTGCCGTAGCTGAAGTCCAGGTAGGGGATCTCTCTTCCAATACTTAGGAGGAAGGTACTGAGAAGATGGAGCTAGGCTGTATACTAGCGTGGGAAGCTTGACAGGAGCATGAGTGACAGTGGCCATAAAATGAAACAGGGTGTTCCGACTCACACAGAGAGGCCATCCTTAGAGGTTTTCAACACTGGACAGGACAAAACCTTGAGCAACCTAGTCAGAATTCAGTGATGACCCTGCTTTTAGAAAGAGGTTGGACTGACGGCCTCGTGAGGGCCTTTGCAGCCTGAATGATTCCATGATTTAGATGAAGAATCAGGAAAGAGCAGATGTCTCGGACCAAAGCATATATACAGATTGCAACTTCAACCCACGTCTCAAGTCTGGGCATATAAATCAGTCACTGTACTCTGCTAGCTCTGTTGAACATTTCCATCACTGTTTTTTCTCTCTTCAGATGGAAACTCAGAAGGGCTCTTTAGTCTTTCCAGTACCACAGGACAACTCAATTTAACAAGAGACTTGTCAAAGCAGAGTGTTCCTTTGTATTACTCTTTGACAGTCACTGCTACAGATTTTGGGGTGCCACCTCTTTCCACCTCTGCCAAGGTATTGAACTTTTTGCTTCAATATCTACTTACACAGTTTATATACCAAATAGTCTTATTCTAAGCTGAGTGTAACTTCTCCGGGGAATGGGCATTAGGAGGGAAAACTGCAAAACTGGAGTCAGAATATTCACTCTGTTTCAGGAATGGGATACAGAATGATATTATTTATAGAGTTATGCCACTGTAACCATTGTTGACATACCACCCATCATTGTTTTGATCATACAGTTCCAGAAGAAAAGATGTAAAAAATAGAAAATGTGTAATAAAGACCAAAACTGTGGACCATGAGAGAAGAATATTAGAGAAATTGAGACTTTTACACAGGGTCAGAAGTGTAGGACAGGATGACGTAATGGAAATATGTGATATGGTCAGCAAGAGACAGCATATCATATGTTGCTGTTTATTCCTCTTATAATATGAGAAAAAAAGAATTTTAAATGTAGAGATACTTAAATATAAACAAAAAGAATTTTACACTGCTTAAAAATGGCTGGCAATCTTTGCCAAACATCACAGCTTAAAATTCACACCGAAATCAAAATAGGACTAAGAATGTGTATGCATAAAAACATGTACAAAGTTACATTCAATTGAATTTTAAAATGTAGAATTATGCGCTCTTATTCTTCAGAGCATTAAACAGTAACTGGCTGGCACCGCTTAGAAAAAGTTGTCATTATTTTTGTGAAGCATGAAGCATTAATTATTTATAGATATAAAATTAGTTATAATTGTTTATATACATCAGTACTTTAAAATCCCATACTTCCAAACCTTGGAACCAAACCAGGAGTTTGATAACTCCTGCTCTGGCCATACATATCCCATGTGGAAAAATCTATTACAAATACAGATTAGTACCTCCTTCAGAGAGCTGTTCAGCCAGACTGGTCATGTGAAGTGTGTTGTATATGATGAACTCGAATCCCTCGCTACATTTAGGAAAATATAGTGGTGAGCCTAAGCTAATGAGGTTGCTGGCATCTTTCACAAACCTTTGAGATATGAATGTGGCAAACTCAGCAATCAAACTTTTCAGCAGTGATGAAGTTTCTTCTTTCTGAAAATGTTCCAGACTTTGGCGCTTGCAAACCTGAAAAGTCTGCTAAACCTGAAAACATAGTTATACGACCTCTGTGGTTATATGTTTTTTTTTTGCACTGCAGGTGTCAATAATGATTTTTCCCAGCAACGTTTCATACCCATTGTTCTCTGAGACACTCTACAAACCTGCCCCTCTGAGTGAGAAGGCACTGCCAGATACATTTGTAGAACAAACCAGCGTGTTGTATAATGTCCCTGTGATATACAGTATTGTATCTGGTGATCCAAATGGTAAGCTATGGCAAAGGTAAGCTGTTTATTTACATGAAATAACATGGACAAAGGTGTGTTAAAGAACTGTCGCTGCAAAGCACTTAGATTTTGGATATTTATTCTTTTTGGATTATTTCTTCTTCTGCTTTTATCTCAGCCTCCAGGTGTTAATATTGAATGTATAGACTATTGTATGATCCAGATGTACAGATTATATGGATCAAGTGTGGCACGTGACTGAGTTTCTGTGAGATTAGCTAGAGCCACATGATACAGAGCTGGTTCACTGGCTTTATGCTGTCCCATGTCTGCTACAGATCAGGTGCTACTTGATCAGGCATAAAGTTACAGCAAGTGGGGAGGCAATACCTAGTCCTGCATAAGTCTTGCTGGTGAGAAGCTAACTCAACAATGTTTTCTTAAAAAATTTGAACATGTAGAGTGAGTTTACATGGAATCACCTGGATCAGTGCTTTGTATCAGATGTTTCTTTCCACTACTAATAAAAGCCCTGGAACTGATTATGTTCTATCATAGAACATAACCTCTGTGTGTTTCTTCTTCTGTAAAGTGTATAAAGCTCTTACCCCTTAAAGTTATTTGCAAATTCCTTTTATCAGCAAGAAGAGGAGTTCATAGGAAATACAATAATTGCTGACTACCTCAGGTTCACAGAACCTCTGACTCTTTCGGAGGAAGGTGAAGGGCTTCTGCTGGAGAATTGTGAACTTTCATAGAATCTTCTCTATTGTTCCCATCTTGGCCTTCTGAAAGATTTGTTTTTATTAGTCATAGCCCTGGATACTTATGACATGCATGCAAGCATACAAAAATACTACATTTTATTTTGTTCTTTGAAGGACACTTTAACAGATGACAGTCATATACATAATATGTAACTTGGATTGAAAGACCCACATCTTCAGTTTAAAAACAATAAAATAATAGAGTATTTTCTGTTTTGTTTTAAACAGGGTATTTTATTATTGATCCATCCACTGGTATCATAAGAACAAGAAAGAACTTGACTGTAGAACATTTTCCAGTCTCTTTCAATGTGCAAGCAACAGATTCGTCTAACTCTAACATACATAATCAAGTTCCTGTGATTGTGGAAGTCATTGATGAAAACGATTTCGCTCCAGTTTTCCCATCCTCTCTAGTAGAAGAAGAATTGGAGGAGGTAAGAAAATGTCATCATAAACTGACTCACAAAAATGAGCACTCAGAATAATAAAAAGCATGTTGAATGTACGTCTTGGAACTGGAGGAGCTTACCATTCTGCCATATGATGTTCTATGGTTTATTTGAACCTGAAACTTCCAAAATATAAAGAAAATGGTCCAGAAATATGAATACATTAAAGGAAAAGTGAACGATTTTCATGAAGCAAAATATAGCCACATCATCTTGCATATTTGTATACAGAGCCTCTTCATGTGCATGTCCAACCTAGTCATTCTGCAGGCTCTTTATCAGCCCATAAAGGAGCTTCATGCAGATAAATAGCAGGCAGAAGTCTTCTCTAAAGTAGCATTGTTCCTCCTCTTCATAAAATATAATCTGTTATGACTCTTCTAGCCCCTAGGTTATCAGTAGTATGAAACAAGGCAGATTCCAGTCTGCTGCTGTTATGTTTTGGAAGCCAGCAACAGAAACCATGGCATTTATCTCTACAAAAGCATCTAGCCCAACATTTCACTGTTTTGCATTCTCAGCCAACACTTTTCACACTATCAACTCCTAGATGATTTTTTTAAAAATAAGCGCATTGATCATG
This sequence comes from Nothocercus julius, assembly GCA_013398735.1. Taxonomy (NCBI): domain Eukaryota; kingdom Metazoa; phylum Chordata; class Aves; order Tinamiformes; family Tinamidae; genus Nothocercus; species Nothocercus julius. The sequence goes on from VZSV01000071.1 coordinate 727,748, forward strand.
CCTATATTTTCTATAGGACATAAATTCTCTTCAAGACCCAACTGATTTGAAATGTAGTCATTTTCTAATGTTGAGCTAAATATAGATTTAATTATTATACATTTTTAACTTTTCCAGTTAGTTTAATGGAGAAGAGTTAGAATCAGATTTCCCAAACTTAAAAATTAATTTGCATGTGAAATATTTAAAAAGAAGGTACTGTTAGATACCGTGTTGGATCATGTAACTTTAGATCAGGTATCAAATTGCTGTACAAGTTAAACATTGATATTTACTGTCAATGTTAATGCAAGTAACAGTTCATAAAAGGAAGAAATAGACTTTTTTTTTTTCTGTGTTTACAGCTAAAAAAAAGTCTATTCGCCAAATAATATTCATACAGAAACATGATTTTGAAGTTGAGAATGTCTCTTGAGTTTCAAAGGAGGACTAGAAGCTACACTTTAGTAATTCCTTAAAGGCAAGCTAGACACTTGCATTTATCATTGATCCTGTTTGAAAACATGATGACTATCCCTGAAGATCACTGTTATAAATGGAGTTGGGGGAGCAAGACTGTTCTGTATATTACAGAAAGCAAGAGCTTCTCTTATTGTGCTGAATTAACTAATTCTGACTGAAAATTATCTATACTGCTGTAAATGTATGTGGTGTCTGCTACTCCTCCTTCACATAAATCATGAAACTGCAGCTAAGCGAAGTCTGACAGGCTCAATCTGTTCTTTCTTGACAGAATTTACCCGCCACTCAGATTGTGCAGCTGAAAGCTCAGGATAAGGATGCAGGCAGAAATGGTTTCCTAACATATGGCATACTCAGTGGAGATAGCCTAAAATTCAGAATAGATGAAGCTACAGGAATCCTTTATTCCACCGCCTCCTTTGATTATGAAGAGGAAGCTACAGAGTATCAGGTTTGCTTTAAATTTCTTAAATCTTTTCGTAGTTCAGAGTTCCTTATCTTTCCCTTAGATAGTTAATGACATTTTTGTTTTGTTTTGCTTGATCGGGCTTGACCATTTTAGATATTGTTTTAAATGTGCACATCACTGTATGATTCCTTATTAAAGCAAATCACAGCCTGTACCTAACCTGAAATTCAAGCAAGGCTTATAGACCCCCAGTTCTACAAACACCTGGACATAGGAGCACATGAACAAGTAACTTCATGCTGACAGTTCATGTATTGTGTTGTCTGTTTGCTTGAATCTCTACTACACTGAGATCTTGGAGATAAGATGCTCAATTAAACCTATTTTATTGTTGCAGCCAATATTATGATCTTATTTGGCTTCAGGCAAAAATGGTGGTAAATTGGTTGGTTCTGAACAGAAAGACTTTTTAAATCAAACAAATATGCTTAAGTTTTCGAAAAATATTTTGAAGTGAATTCAAGTTTGTGTTTGGTTTCTAAGAATACTGCAAAATTTAAGAACCATCCGGAGCTTTTAAGCTTTATGTAAATATCTATCTGTATGATTTCTCATTACCGGTAATTGTGTGACTTACAGATTGTGGTATATGCTGAAGATGATGGAATCCCTGAGAAGAAAAGGGGTTATTGCACAGTGGTAATAAAGATCATTGATGTTAATGACTGGCCACCTGTGTTTGATCCAGTGGACACATTCAGTGTGGATGAAAATGTGCCGGTGGGATTCATAGTTGGGAAAGTCACAGCAACAGACAGAGACATGGGAGATAATGCCTTTGTTCTCTATAACCTTACAGGTAACAAGGGATTCTCTTACTGCACTAAAACAACTGTCAATTTGTTGTCTACACTCTCACGAGCATTAGTAGCATTATGCCTGTTAGCTGCTAATCTCTTTTCACATAAGCCAAGGACCTTTTGCCTGGTTTGATATTTTTCTAACTTATAGTCACAGAATCTTTGAACTGGTTGAGCAGCAACTTCCTTTGCAGGAACTACCATTTTTGCTATTTTATTCATATCCTTAATTACAATGAAAAGCCATATTTCTAAAAGTCTTTAACTGCCTTAGTTTTTTAACTGTAATCAATAGAAGTAATTTTCATTAAAAAAATGCAGTCATGACTTTCTTAAATGACAAATAAAGATCTTAGGGCCTAATTCAGCCTTGACTGTAATACTGTTTGTGCCTGTGTCACAAGGCGCCAAACGCTACTACGTTAAGCCTCTCCTCAGCTTGTGGACTAGGAGCATTTCTCAGCTACCTTTAGCAGATGCAAATGGTATCACAAGAGCACCAGTGCCCTGAATCACTACTGAGGGCAGCTGGAGAGCTGTCTGCCTCACTCTGGTGCTGGGCATGTTTATCTCTGCTGCAGAAGTGGCATAGCAAGCAGCATGTCACCTACTCTGCTACCTCAGTTCTCTGCCCTGGCTATTGATGTTAACTGCCTGCGATTTTGCTTTACGTTAATGTGCCAGCTTGTGAATTGCAGTGACCGAAAGCTCTGGTCCACGTTTCCCGTCACATTTAACTGTGGTAGCTGATGGTGTCACATCATGCTGGGAAACGCACCCTTTGCCCTGCACCTAAACCTGGTAGAGATGGACATATAGAGCCCTACAGACCAAAGTTGCCACAATTATATTTTAACTTGTTGTTTCTGGTGTTCAGACCATTATGAGTAGATGCAGTACATATTTCAGGGTCTTTCATTTCCAATATGCACACAGGTTTTGATGTGCTTTGGACAAGGGTGGCCAAAAAGAGTTAAAATCACTGCCACGTATTTTAGCAGTCATATGTTTTTTTCTACGGTTCTGTGTGTCACTCATTAGACCCAGAGTAAATGTAATGACATCTCTTCCCAGCGATCTTAGCTGAGTACTATCTTGTGACAGTGTTTCATGACTGTTGCAACCAGTAACCTGAGACTGAACATACAGAAGGTCAGAGGACTGTAAAAGGCCTTTGTGTCCTCTGGTACTACAGTTACACAAGCATGGAGGAACTCGTTTCTAGAAGTTTATACCTGAACTCTAATTACTGTCCATCATCATTTACATGCCCAGCAAGCATAACTGCTATTGACATTTGAGTGAAATAGGTTTATCTGCAAGGCCCATTCTGTTGGCTCACATTTCGAATGCTTATCCACTCAAAATGTTTTCTGTTTTTCTCTACATGACCCCTAGTTTATTAGAAAAGGGACATTTTCATTAGTTCAAGACACAGGTAAATGTTTCATTTAGAAGTGTAGCTAATTATGTGTTTCTAAGCTGCATTAATTGATAATGCTTCTTTTAATGTATCTCAGGTGGTGGAGGAAATATATTCGAGATCGATGAAATACATGGGGATATTAAGATAAAGACCTCTCCGGACTACGAAACCATGAATAACTACAGCCTTACAGTGAGCGCAGTCAACAATAAATCTGCTCCTTTTTATCAGGTAAAAGAGCATTGCTGCAATGAAGAGTGACATTCCTAGTCACGGTGGATTTGAACTGGTGGGACAGAGGTCTACAAAAGACATTTATTGTGCAGAAGAAATTACTCACCTAATCATGCTTAGGGTCATATTTTTGCCACCTGTGCCCAGGCTGAGAAGTATTATACTTCCTAATTAGTCCAAATACTCTATAATTATGCATGGCAGAATTTGACCCTGAATTGTTTGACTAACCTGTGCTGGAGAATAAGAATTCTTGGCTGATGCTGTTAGTTAATACTATAAATACTCTGGTAATTTTCTGTGGCAGCAAAAGTAATTTGCAGAAAATTGTTCTAGCTCTGTTCAATTTCTTTTATTTTTTTTTTTACAAGCTTATTTAACAAAATTAGAACATGTGGATTTCCCCTACCCTATTTAGCAGAAGCAGTATGACATATTGGCCTCCTAAATACTTATTCTTACTCATTCAGAATTTTTCCCAAAAGTAGAATCCTACTGCTACTTGAAATTTACAGTCCCTTTTATATTAAAATCCTGGAGTGATACTGGATATGGAGTTCACAAAATGAAACCTAGCCTGTTATTTCAGTACAGCATTTTCAAAGTCTAATTAATGTTTTTTGTTGCATAGACAAATAACAAAAATGTATCGCTAAACAAGACATGCTAAATATTCTAAAAGCAAGAAATCATTTTGTTTTCTAGGCGACTGCTACTGTCACAGTTCTAGTGATTGATGTGAATGATAATGCTCCAGTATTTGTTGAGAATTCCTATTCTGCTTCTATAAATATGATTAGTCCTGTAGGTGCTCATGTCATAACCGTGAATGCCACAGACAGAGATCAGGTAAGTCCTAGTTTTTGATTGAGACTGCTTTTAGCTGCAGCCCAGATATATTCTCCATTCCCTAGAAATACCAACTGTTCCTGCCCTTCAAAATGTACTTACAGTGCACATGTATTTTTCTTTAATATTGATATAGGAATTTTTCCTCTGGAAATTCAGTATTAACAGGGATACCCAAATATAGTTTCCAGGACATATGACATATGTTGTGAACCTCTAAGCTATATGGATTCTGTGGAAAGTGAATAGCTGTTTCTAACTCATTTTGACAGATGAGGAATCTGAATCACATTGCCTCAAGTCACACGGGGAGTCTAGAAGATAAAGAAATTTTCACTTTCTTGTATTGATTTATTAACATCTTGTCCTCCTCTTCTGAAAATCTAGAATTAGATTTGTAATTTGTGGACTTTGCTCACAAAACCAGTGTGTTAATGTTTTTGTATGAGCTGAAATAGGCTAAAAGTTTGTGTAGAACTCAAGGCCCATGAGGAAACTAAGGCAGAACACTAAATACTTTGCTATGGAAGGATATTTTTGTAAGACTATAACTATGTATGACTTTTGGAATATCAGAAATAATTTTCTGGAGGAAAGTTTGTCCACTGGCGCTTTTCTGTACTGCTACTCTTGTGTTACAGCTTTATACCAAGTAACTCTGAGCCCAGCTCTCTCTGGTTATTTAAAATGCCTCTCGCATTCTGCCCATGTAGGCATGGAAATGTTAAGATTCCAGTAAGTCTATACTAAAAGACTTGAAGTAATATGGTCTTGCAACCAATAGTTACATGAAGTTGTGTTCCTTTCATGGCAGGGGCAAAATGGCCTTGTTGGATATTACATCCTCCCTGACATAAACTTCACCCAGTTCTTCCTGATAGAAGATAGAAGTGAGGGGAAAATAATAACAGTTGGAAACCTGTCCAGATCAGGAGAGATTCATTTAACAGTAATGGCTGAAGACCGTGGTTCTCCATCATTAAACAGCACTGTTACGATTACTCTTAATGTGCTTGACAACCGTCCATTTGTTCCTCAGTTCAACAACGCAGAAATCAGGTGAGGCTTCCATATTACGTTATATAGATGGTATGTATTCTCCATGTCGTGGAAAAGCTAGTAAAGCTGAAGCCAAGCTTCATAAGAATTCCTTTTCCTCTTCTTGTAGAAGAAAGGACATTAGATTTTAAATAGCTAGTCCAGGAATTCCTGCTGGTCGAGTGGTTCTGTGTACTGGATGCTGGTGGGCATTACCTCTTATTTCCTTTTCTGCAGCTTGTGTAAATCATCCTCTTTGTCCTTTTCCTCTTGCACAGTAATGAAAAAAAAAAAAAAAAAAAAAAATTTCTATTGCAGTCATTGCTAATTGAATATAATAAGTCCTGTCTATACTAATACCTTCTCTCTTTCAGACCACAAATGAAAATCCTCCTTGTCCTTTATCGAAGGATAAACAAATATCTATCTGGAAAGGTAGAAATTACACTGCACTCTGAAGACCAGTGAGCTCTAGCAAACCTCTAGAGGGGAGAAAACTTGCTCTTAAGGAATTAAATTTCAAACTCTGTCAGCACAATAATTGATATGAAAAATAACGTTATGATTTATCATTTCTTTTCTATATTAGTGTTTCAGTTATGGAAAACACCGGAGTGGATTATTTAATTTACACTTTTGCTGTGGCTGAAACTTTAGGAAAACAGATTGATTACACAATTGTATCTGGCAATAATGCAGGTGAGTATTTCCTTTCTGCCTTTTTTAAGATAATAAACTAACCTGTCGTTTTTGTGGCAGATACTGCTGTATTTAATTAACTTTATCTTTTAAAGAAAGAATGTAAAAAAATATATTTCTTTTAGAGCAGGAGGGAATTTGTTGATCTTCGACAAGAGAATTGGTGATGTAACTTGCCAGCAAATGGGTTCCTGTATCTTAAGTAAGAATAATTTGCAGGCTAAGGGAATCAAAACAGAAATGGTAATAAGCAAGTTGCTTCCTGCTTGCCAATCACTCTTAGTCTATCATTTCCTTGCACTTAGGGGCATCTAGTTTTGTTTAGTTCTCTCAGTGCTGATGTGACTCCATTTGTCCCCCTCCACACACATACAAAAAGGCATAATTAAAAACTGGTGGAAAAAAATGCAAATTGAGTGAAATGGTAACAGTAACAACTAAGGTGTACATTTGCCTTTCAGGTCATTTTACACTGGATCAAAAGAGTGGCCAGCTGAAAACAGTACTTAATTTGAACTACGAAGAAGTTTCTCAGTATGTAATTTTCATTGAAGCGAATGAGAACACCTCAGCTGCCACACAAGTCCAGCGTTCAGGTAACTTTTATTTGAAGAGCATTCTAGCTTCAATCAGGGGTCATGACTACATGAGAGTTATCTTCTGTATTTGCAACCAACCAGAGAAAACAAGATTGTCTTTAACTGGAAGTCCTGGTGTGAAAGATGACAAGCTGGAGGTCAGGACTGAGCACCAAGGAAGAGGAGCAGCTTCCTCAGCAATGCACACACCCACAGGGGCCTACCACAGCCTGAGGAGAATGTTGTAGCTGGCATTGGGAGGGCTGAGGGAGCAGTGCTGTGGCCTTCTACCTTGGCCTGCAGCTTCTTGATGGAGCCCTGGGGCAGGGAGAGCAAGTACCTCGGGGCACATCCCTTCTGCGCTCCTGTCCTTCTCCCTCATCCCCACACGCGGCACAGCTGGAGCCTGGCCCAGCCTCTGAAAGCTGTGCTTTGCTCACGTTTGTTTGACCTGAGTCTGAGCAGGGTCTGAGTTAACTTGTGTTTGTTTAATAGGTCTGTTTTCTCAAAATGTGGCAATGCTGACAATCTCAGTGCTAGATGTAAATGAAGAGCCAACATTTTTGTATAGTACCTACTCTGTTCGGATACTGAACTCCGTGCCATACAAGTACCCAGTTATTACCGTTCAGGTAGAGTATCTTTCTGTCCTCTTCATCAGGGAACACTTTTGAAGGACTTGAATTTCCTCCACAAGTGAACTAGGTTAAAGGAACTGTTAAATCTGCTCATGAAAACTTGAGCCAGCTTCCGCCCATCATTCAGGCTTCAGATAGTCAGGTGAAGGAAACCAGTCCATACTTGTCCTACAAGCTGGTCAGTCGGAAGAGCGGTGCAGACTGTTCTGACTTAATGCTGTTGTTGTTTAGTCTATTTAATGCTGTTTTTTTTCGACGGTTTTTACACTGCACAGACTACTGTTCACTCTGACACAGTTGCCTGCTTTATTATCTGTCAGACCCAAAGGGGAAGTGGGCCTGACAAAATGGAGCAGTTCTGATACTTGTCCATCCCTAGTCTGATGTTAGTGTTATCCTTCAGTTCCTGTAGCCTGCTCCCTTTATGGCTGTAGCCATAAAGAATCCTTCAGACTTTATAGGAAATGTATTTCTGCATTTATAGTGCTGGTGTGACTCTGAGTTTGTGCTCTACTTTATTTAGTTCACAGGAAATAATATGACAGCCACTGTTCTAGAATATTGGTCTTACAAATAGAAACTGGTGGGTTTTATGTTTGAAGAGTGAAATACATCTCGATAACACAAATTTCACAAATCACCTTTCCTTTTTGAACCCAGGCCACAGATCCAGACTCAGGAGAGAACGGCCTTCTGCTGTACAGCTTAGTGGATCATGAAGCGAATCAGTTTGACATCGATGAAAATACAGGGCAGATTTTTGCTGTTTCTGTAAGAGGTTGGGTCGGAAGAGTTGCTTTGACAGTCCAAGCTGCAGACCAGGGTGGGAAAGGACTTACAGCCCAGACAACTGTCAGTGTAAGGAAGATCACTCACTGTGTGCTGCTCTTTTGCTTCCATGTCAAAAATCTGTACACAAGAAAGGCTAGTTTGGTAATGAGAAAAGAAATGTTGAATGCCATGTTGTGAGACTGATAGATGTACCAATACATTGTAAATAATCTCAGGCCAGAATTACTATTTGCCACTTCTAGTAACAAAGAAAAATATACTGACATGAAAAAAAAAAAAAAAAAAAAAAAGACTTTTAGAGGGTAGTTATGCTTATGGACCAAATTAATCTCTTCCATAATTCAGACCATGATTAAATTAAAAAAGTTGTCTTGAGACAGGGAGATTCTGAAGGGAACTGCTTGGCAGGAACTGTGAGTATAGAAACAGAACTCCCTCTCCCCTCAATACACCTTATTCCTGGGAGGAAGACATTTTTGAGTTATTTTGAGTTATTCTTTCGTTGCAAGGAAAGATGTACCTCAACTCAGGGGTTGTATCATGTATTGCAAATTTGGTACCACTTCCCTTCCACCTTCGCTGGTGCTATTTCCCACAGATATCCTGGTCATACATGGACTGTGACCTCCATGTAGCTGCACAGCAGATACATTTTAGTGTGCTGGCCAAACCCCAAACACTCCAGTGAAGGCTTGACATATAAAATTGTGGTTAGATAATAGAGTCTTTTAAATGCTGCATTTATAATAAATTGTTTGCACTGTACATACAGTATGGATGAGTATAGCTAGAGAGTATACAGAAAAAAATCATATTTTCAAAATGTATTCATATTTAATTTCAGAAATCTGTTTCATGGTATTACATATATGAAAAAAAAAAAGAAATTGCAAGAAGGGAAAATCTGGAAAGCTCTTTTCCCTGAAACTTTGCTCACAGACATAGTTGAGTTCCATATTTGTTCATAACTCAATAAATTCTTCAACTTTTAATTATCTGTAATACTATTTTAACACCTTATTTCTATTGAAATTATAGAAATGTAAAGTTAAGAGTTCTCATTTTTAGCCTCACTATTAGAGTTTGTTTTTCTTTTTCTTAAGATTAAGAATGAAGAGGGAGGTATAAATTCTTTTGAAAGCCTTAAATGTGATTTATTCATTTTGTAGGTACTCATTGATGCCAGTTCCAGCGACAACATTGTGATACTTGTTCTCAATCAGATAATCAATGTCGTTGAAAGAAATATTGCTGAAGTAAAAAGGTATTTTGATGTTATGAAGCTTATTCTGATATACCTAATGACAAATTTAGAGTTGCTTTGAGATAGGGGTCTGACAGTCTACAGGGGAGAAAGACTATGTCTGACAGTATACAGCCTGGGGCTGTGAAAAAAACAGGCTTTCATTCAATTTTATATAATTCAGAATAATTTCATGGAGTGCGCAGAGTCCACCTGAAAGATGCGCTTGTTTTTTTCCTGGTAAGTGTTTCTTCACCTTCAGTGAAGACTGTCAAAAAAGCCTTTGGATTAGATAATTTACAGAAGTCGCCTTCTACTTCAACAAATTTCAACAGACTAGGATTGGTGGTAAGACTAGAAGGAAATGATTATGTTGCTATATCTAGTTTTTCCAAACAGGGAAGTTAACTGGTGGTTTATGGGTCTGCCATGCAAATGCTTTGCCCTTTGCCCTTTGCACAGGGCAAATGTTATGACTTTTATTTTTTGTGAAGTTTCCTCTGTTTTATTAACTTAAATCACAGCAAGAGAAGAGCTAATATACTGGAATTATACTGGATTAATTTGAACTTCCTCTTCTTCAGTAAATCATGCAAGTCAAGCTCTGTCTATGGAAAATATGCTCTGGCTGCCAAAGGAACAGAATGCCCCAAGATACAAATGTGGAGATGGGCAGGATAGAGGAAGGGCTGACTGTTCATTCTCTGACAAGTATCCTAAAATGAATCTTCAAACCAAAACTACCTTTGCTACAAATGAAAAATCTCCTTTGCAGCACAGGTTTCTCAGGGGATCTCAGCCCTACAGCATTAGGGGACTAGCTAGCAGTGTGTGGATGGTCACAGTACAGTTAAAAATGTATACTGGCCTTTTTGGCTTGTTTATGAGACACAGAAAATTTGGTTTAATTATATAAAAACAGATATTTTCATTGGAAATGATATTTAGATTAAAACACAGAATTCATGCAACATGTTGTTTTGTAAATGCTACATTTCTGTCGCTACCAGAGTAAAAGAATTTGTCACTGCCCAGTTAATTAAAACTTTTCTTAATATGATGGCAGGGTCCTAGAAGAAATACTTGCATGGAATATTTACATCATCGATGTTTATTCCAATGAGTTGGAAAGACGAACAAGGGAAAGCGCGGATGTAACCTACTTAAAATTCATTGCTGTTGATGAGGCAGACCAAGAAGTACCTGCGGAAGAGGTAAAAAGGTCTGTATCTCATCAATGTTTTGTTTTGACTGGGCAGGTTTACACCACATAACAATTTTCCTGAGACTTGCCTGAAAGCTGAGGTTTTAGAATTTAGACATCTTCATTAGTTATTCAAAGGTAACTTCCGAAGCTTGTCAAAAGTAAATGAAATAGGGCTGCTTAATTGTGCAAAATGTACTTAAAAGTCAGTTTTTCGGAAAACTGAAGCAGAAAGATTATAATTAAAATAGATACTGCCTTCACTTTGGAACTGCAGAATGTTGATTAAATGTTTTAATTTTAGGTGTATTTTGTATTTCTTTCATAATATGACAGTGGTATACACGCACAAAATATTATATAAAGAGTGGCTGCTATTTGAAATACATAATGTGATTTCTAGACTCCACTTGTGTTTTTAACTAGAAATTGTGGCTCGTAATACCAGTGGAGACTGTGGTCATGCGAAGCCCTCTGCACTCCTAAAACTTTTTGACCAAGGAAAGCTCTGCTGGTATCAGCAAAGCAATACATGTGGCTGTAGAGGATGCCACTTCAAGGTCACTGTTCCAAGGTTTGCAACATTTTAGTTCACATCAGCCTCTGGGCTGCTTGCTAGAAATGAGTCTTTTTCCACAAAGGACGTGAAACATCTGAACCTTTAGAAAAGATGCCAGTGATGAATCTTGGTAAACTGTGGGATGAGTTTTCTCTCATTTTCTTAATTTCTTCAGTACTCTGCAGACCAAAATGGAGATCTGATAAATCACCAGCATTTTACTTTTCTATCTTTAGAAAACTTACAGAGCAGAAGATCATCGTTCAGTCAGAACTGGAAAAAATATTTGAAACAGCTGTCACAGCTGACTTAGGAGAGGTCCCTGCTGAGTCGGCGTCCCCTGAGCTCATCGCAACTATTGTTCTGGGGGTTCTGCTGGGCTGCACCCTTGTAGCCTTCCTGGTATACGTAGTTATTACTGTGAAAAGGTATAAACATTGTACTTCAGCAATCTCATTTAAATTGCACTTATAACTAGTAAGTTTACTTTAAATGACAAATTGAATACTTTTTATCTGGCAAATTACTGATATTTGGATAGAGTATTGCCTAAGATTTGCTGTAAATTAAGTTTTTTTCCTGTAGATATTGCATCCATTTCCAGGCTTTCTTTCCTGTAGATATTACATGCCTCTTTTACTCCACATCACCAAAAAGTTGGTTTCCTTTTTGTGTTTGTCACAGAGCATCAGCAAAGATAAATCCTTTTAAAAGAGAAAAAAAATGTGTATAGCAAAATCTGTAACTAAGAAGAGGGGCCCAGGTACCTCTACCAACCCACATAATTTTCCTCCAGTCCCATGAACCTGCATGCTGAAGTCAAGGAAAATGTTGCTGTTGGCTTCAGTGACAACAGCACCATATCTTTGTGGAAAATGACTAGATTACCCAGCAGGCAGTGGGTTTTTAATCTTTTTTTACCATTAATATGTAGTCTAACAACTATGCAGAAAAATAGGAAATAATACTCCAAACTAATCCCCTGAATAATACCAGTAAGACATGTTGTGTGTTAAACTTATGACACAAATATTTCATGTATTGCTTTTAGAACTTCAAAAACAACGAAACATTTTATTTTAATGCATTTGTCATTTTCAGGAGTAAGAAGCACAAGTGGCCCGTTGGAAAACAAACTAAAATTATTGAGGGTTTTGATAATCCAGCTGTTGCTGACATAAATAAAAGCCCCCAAATCACAGAGGAACCAGAGCACATGAATAATGTGTAAGTACAACATTGTTGATACCACAAAGTTGTACAATTTAGCTGACCAAAGGAGGTGCTGCTTTATTCTGCTAGCATAGGATGTTCCTTGTACCTTTCCCTAATGCATGGACTGATCTGTAAGAACTGTTAGGGTAGTAAGTTATAAACTCTTCTCTTGGAGAAAGCTTAAACCTTTCACTGAAGTTGTGTAGCATAAATTACACGGACAAATTTCTACTTCCTCTTTAGCAAGTTGTTGATTGCTATGCAGAAAAATCCCTTCAGGATACAAGAAACTACATGGGTAAAACCTTAGTGATTTTGAATCCCAGTGGAGATGGATACTGCTCAGAGATTCAGAGGGGCCAAGACTACCCGGAGATGATACTAATTCTCTTAACTCTCTTTCAGGAAAACTGAAATAACCACCTTGACCAACACGGAAGACACCCCTGGAGGGAATGCTGATAAAGATGTATTTGAGGCCAGACAAAATTATGATTATCTTGAGACAGTGCTATTAGAGTTGGAAAACAAACATGAAGAAAATACAGCATCTGAAAAAAACACAGAACCTGAAAGTGTAGGTGCCCAGCCTGCTGCACAAATTATAACAAAACAGGTAACAGCTTTCTAATTGCAAGTCTGGAGTAAAAAGTATTTTATTATTATTCATCAAATAACTGAAATTATTATCAAAAAGCCATAGGCCAGTACCAGAACTTAGCTATTTTAAAAGAGTTTGTGGGGGAAAAAGAAACATCTGAAGTGCTGAAAACCTTTGGGCTGTTTGTCTCTGCTGACAAGCAGGAGGAGGGTGACAAGGACTTTGTTGTCCTCAAAAGGCGGGTTGATTCCCTTGTACATACCTAGTGTACGTGCAGGAAGGGCTCTCATTTCACGAAATCCTCAAGCCCCCAGCCTGGCAGCGATGCTTTGCAGGCCTCACTGGCAGGACACAGGTGAAGTTAGACAGCTTCTCTTGCTTAGATTTTGTGCTCTCTGTACCCATCATGTCTTTGGCCTCATCTGTGTTATTTGTATTTTCTTGCAGAACTGCTTTTTGACAGATAACAATGATGAGCTGGCTCATCCATTAGCACTCAATCCCATAAAACACACTCCAGAAAAAGAGCTGAAAGGTGTAAGATTTTCCGAAGTGGCAGTTATTCTGGATACAGAGGCTGAGCAAGATGAGCCTGATCCTGAGGACTTACTTTTCAGCATTAACAACAGCAGGCGTGCTGAAGAAACCTTTTAATTATGAAAAATCAATGTCACACACTGAAACAATACAGGATGCACTGCATACTATAAATACGGGAATGCTGCCTAGATTTTAATTCCTGCTGCTCCTGTTATTTGTGCTGCAAGAGATGGACAGGAAAGAAGATGCAAGCCAAAGAGGGGAGCTGCCGAATGATTGCATTTTAAGCTTACTTTCCTGGGATTTTTTTAACTCCTTCCAGCGCGTGTAAAAGAGCAGCACAATAAAACAGATCTAAAGGCGACGCCTTCCCGTTATTTTAGTGCAGGTGCTGCTCGATCCCCTCGCTTGTTCTGCAGCACGTCCTTGACCGGCGCCGCCGCTTTTTGAGGGCGGCGCCAGGACAGCAGCAGATTCTGCGGCCGCTCCCTCCGCCCCGCGCGGCGGCGGGAGGAGCGAGGGCGGCGCGGCCTCGCCTTCTTCCTCCGCCTCCTCCTCCTGCTGCCGCCGCCGACTGAAGAACGGGGGCGGGGAATTTTCTGGCACCTTCTCGCCGGCGGCGGAAGCGGCCGCGCTGCCGGCAAGGGCGGGCACTGCGGCGAGCGGGCGGCAGCGCCATGGCCAAGTGGGGGCAGGGGGACCCGCGCTGGATCGTGGAGGAGCGCGCGGACGCCACCAACGTCAATAACTGGCACTGGTGAGGGCGGCGGCGCGGCCGTTACGGGCGGGAGGCTGGGGGGCAGCTCGGCGCCGAGCCGAGCTGAGGTGCCGCCTCCCCGGCGCAGGACGGAGCGCGACGCGACCGCCTGGTCGAAGATCAAGCTGAAGGAAGTGCTGGAGGGGCTCGTGGTGGAGGGCGAGGTGGGGCGCTGCGAGATCGGCGACCTGAAGCACGTGGAGGGTGAGGCGTCCTGCAGCAGCCGGAAAGGGCGGCTCATCTTCTTCTACGAGTGGAACCTGCGCCTCGCCTGGAGAGGTAACGGCGCGGCCGTTGGTGCGGGTAACGGCCGGCGCGGCGCGGCCGTTGGTGCGGGCAACGGCCGGCGCGCGGG